>WBMW01000972.1:5006901-5030104 GCA_013396635.1 Penelope pileata
CTGACAAATAACTCAGGGAGATTCCCTGCCTTGCTGAGACACTGTGCTAGCTGGTACTGGGGTTCCTGGTCAGACACGGCTGTGCAGTACATTAATGGACAGATGGGGCAGGATCTACTAAGCACATCTCAGGCCCACATCTTCACAGCTTGTAAATTACAAACTTTCAGGGCTCCACATTTCATAGGTTTATTGTAGCATAACTCACCCAGCACGCACGTAAGATTTTCCCTTCACAGTCTGTCATCAAGAGCGTGCTGTCAGCATCCTTCCCAGTCTCATTAAAGATGACAATTACCTTTTAATCTCTAATTGGCAGCAAATAGCAAAGAAAATAAACAAAATGACTTCAGTTATTTTTCTTGCTTATCAACAAGCCTTTTGAGGAGAGCCACAAATAACTCTAGTCCTGCCACTGAATCAAAACCCCTTCATGGCATCACTGGGGAGCTCTATTCGTTCTGCTGCTGGCTACGCAGGGTTTGTGAAAGAAATACATTCAGGTTTAGCTAATATCACTGCAGCTCTCAAATCAGCTGGGAGTCTGATGAGAAACAGGGTAATAATATGCAGAAGGAGCCGAGCATTTCAGTTCAAAAGCATCCATGCCATCCTTGTAGCTGCTGCGCTCTCACCTGAAGGCTTGATTGTCTGATGCAGTTTGGAGTCATGTCAGTTAACTATAATGTTTAACTAATTGCTATATATAGAGAGTGCTTCAAGGTCTATTGCTGGAAATGTTAGTAACAGCTCAAGATAGAGTCATCCTGCTTGTCTTTTTTTTTTTTTTTTTAAATTTATTTAGTGCTGTTGCTCTGTGCAAGCCTGTCCCTGTATTACCTTGGCTCCCACAATGAACAATGTTAAAGCAAATAAATATGAGGCTCTTTGAAGATTATTGAGAGAATTGATCTCAGAAACTGCTGGAGATTTCCTGGTTGTCGTAAAGCATCCAGAAACCTCTCTGGAGGGGCTCTTATGCTGCTGTGGTTTCCACACGTTGACTTACATGATCCCGTGTGGTCTCAGATGAAATGCAGAGAAGGGAAGGTGGCCATGAGAGCCTCCACTTGTCATATACAAGGAGAAAGCAAGTTCCTTATGAGGCTTTCTGAAAGGGAAGAGCTGGCTGGGTCTGTCCTGCTGTCATCATGTCCTCGTGGTCTCTCCATTCACAACCTGTCCTGGTGAATTTAAGACACTGACATGCTCATCTTCCCCCTCAGTCAAGGATCATGTCACCATGGACTCTCACACGAGATGGAAAAGTCCTCCTCAAATCCTCTTTGATTTGAAGTGTGGAGAAAGTAACTGATTCATAGTTATGACTTAGGCTGGTTTTAGAGTTGTTCTACCTCACGATCAGAGGAAAACTTGCTGAATGACATTTGGTCAGAAAGAGATAAAACCCTAGAAGATGAGGATAGGTATCCATGCAGATGATCTGGAGTTAATAAGGGAGTTAACAATGCTGCCTCTGTCCTCCAACTGTTGTATGGTCTCTTTCTCACTGCATGAAATCTTCTTAAGTCTGTTGTAACAGGAGCACAGTGGCACAACACTCTCACCCATTTTAATGCAGATTCCCTTGCCATTGATTAACCATTCCGAACTGCTTTGGTTTCAGGTTGATGCTTTTGTTGAGCACTTGTGAGTGTCAGATTGATTTAGCTACGCTGCTCATTTATTAGTTTCTTTGGAGCAGAAGTGAAAACACTTGACAGAGCCTTTAGAGGAGCCTCTGTGGAAACTGTGGGTAAATGGCAGAAGTCAGACTGCATGGTGGGAAGCTGAGCATCTCCTGTGAGTCACTCTGTGTGCTGAGCTGCCAGGGGTTTCAGCTTGGCAAGCAGGAAAGGTCAATCTGCATGTGAGTCAGCAGTCCCGTTGCGGGATTCACAAGCCCCTTCAACAGGAGCCAACACCAGCAACTGCCCTGAAGGCCTGGACGACACTTTTCTCTTAGCAGTACTTTATGCTCAAGACTCAGAAAGGTGCACCTGGTGTCCTTTAGCAGACCAGTGCTTAGCTTGAGGAGGGAAGGACCAAATACCTGCCTGGAAAATACGAGTGGGAACAGGCCTACATGAACATGTGCCTGGCTGGCTGCTTTCCACCCATCCACAGTGTCTGGGGCAATTCCACCACTGCTGGTCTCCACTTGGCTCCCAGTACCCACCCAGGGCTCCTAGTGGATGTCTTAGTAGCTTTTAACCAGAATTCATCAGAAAATCTACTTGACGCAAACAATTTCCTGTAGTAGGAGAAGTATTAGAAGTGCTACTGTTGTTTGAAAAGAACTTAAGTTTGACATGCTAAAAAAATGCATTAAATATTAGCAGTTGTAAAGAAGATGGCATCTTCCTCCCCAGCACTGCTCTCACCAAAAAATAAAATAAAATAAAATAAAAAATCATTAGTCACCTGGCCTTAGTACAACTTAAAATAAAATGTGGTCTGCAGAAAGTATGGTCTTCGTTTACTTATTCATTTAGAAATGGTTTTGTTTATTCCCATCTCAAGTTAATTTTTGCTGTATATACACATTGGAGCCCTCCTCATCAACTTGCATCTGCAAGTTTCCTTAGCCTGCAGGCTGACACACGGGCACAGCCCATGTTCAGGAGGTGTACCGTCCTCCCTGAAAACAGACAAAGGACCAGCTTATTGGGCAAATGCCACACAGAGAGTTCTCCCTCTTCTATCTTCATGAGTCCTTCTCTGTGAGCTTCATTAGTTCTCTAAGGCAGGCATAATTTCCATCTTATTAGGTGGAAAAATGCTGCTTCAGCCAAAATTTCCACAACAACGGTTAACACAACAAAAACAACAACCCCTCACATTTTATAGCAGCACATTAGAAAACCCATTTTCTGTAAGGTGGACGAAGGTACTATGCAAGGGGGCAAAAACCCCTTTGAAATCTCCTGAGTGAACACAATCTACTTGGTAAGCTGTTTAACAAACAGCATTTCTAAAGCATGTGTGAACCTCCAAAAATACTAATTACTAAACAGAGGATTTTGCAGTGAATTGCAGCAGAGGCTATGTGTTTCTACTCCCTGCCCAGGCATTCCCGGGCAGGTGAGCTGAAGGAGATGTTGCAGATGCAAGCATTTGCTGCCTGCTGCAGAAGAGGTGGGCAGGGGATGTTGGTCTCTGCACCCACCCACAGGTGCAGGCATGAGGTGGATGCAGGTAACCCAACCACTCCCCAGTAAAGCTGTACACAGTCGAACAAATGTCCAGGGTCAGGGCATCTGGGGAGCACACAGTGCCTCTCACTTTGGTAGGAGAGCTGAGCCAAAAAAGGATTTTAAAGAGACTGATTACATGAAATTATCTAGATCTGCAAAAACAAATTCACAACAAACAAACAAGAAATATATTGTATTCCACCATCTCTGAGTCACTGCAGGTGTCAAAGAAATGAGAGTATGCTGAACTTCAGAAAATGATTCCCATAGGAAATCCTCACATTTCATATCTATTGAAATTCCAAACTGGATCCAAAGAAAAAAACTTCTTACCCCACCGTCCTTGAATTTTAGGCTCATTTGCGCCATGTATTTTGAAAATTATTAAAAAGCATTGCATTCAACGTGAAAAAAAAACAGCTATTTGTTCCTTCCATGGTTTGCTTTGCTTCAACTTGTTCTCAAAGCTACTTGCTTACTTTTTCTGTTGCTAGGAAAGATATTTGGAAGGGAAATATCAGCTGTCCATGCCACTGTAGCCATAATACATCAAGCTCCAGCAAGGTGTAAACTTTTTGGGTAAAAAAATAATTTTCTTTCCCTCTCAGGAGAAGAATGCAGATTAGTTTAAATTGAAGATTAGCATCAGTTATAAACACATTTGTCCACAAAGGAGATGGAGATCATTTTTCTTCATTTCAGACAACAGTAAGGACTATTAGGACACCTTGTATTTTCCTTTTATAGTTTGGGGTTTTTTGTTGTTTGTTTCTTTGTTTTTCCATTTTTGCTCATTGCAGCTTGTTTCAATAGGGTGCACTGCTCGTGGTCAGTGGGGAAGCAGCAGAGCAGTTTGCTGGGAGCCCTGGTCTCCTATGTTCCAAACTGCTATGGACTCCAAGTGAAAGTGAACATTTGCTGCTGAAACGCTTTCCCATTAGTTTTTGAACTACATTTTCATTTCAAGAGGTTCCAAGCAATCATCTTTTTTTAGCTGGGACACGAGAAATATTTCTGAAAACATCTGGGAATTGGCAAAACGATACAAAAGTAAGAAAATATTTAAGAATCGCTAATCATTTATAATTAGCTGCAGCTGCCACTGTGCGCAAAGACCCAATACTAGTTAAAAACTACATGCACACCCAGTCTTATAACTACACCATCTCTGTAAATACGCAAAGACAGAAGGTAAGCTGGCTATCTACATACCACACTTTCATTTTGTGCATTGTTCAAGAATCCCTAGCTGCCTGTGGGAAGCAGGTAAAACCACCCGCCCTGGAGAAGTGCAAGACTTCGCAAAGCACACCGTGATGCAGCGCAACTCGGGACTCAGAGTTCCATCTTGATTGATCACATCACCGGTACAGACTCTGAGCTTCTAGAAGAAAGGTGGTACCCAGTCCCAGCTCTGGCAGAAATAGCTTGTCACATTTTCTGGAATGTATTTATTTATTTTTTATATGTCTATATATCTAAAATTCTGAAAAATGTGTTTCTCAAATGAAAAGTCCATATCTAGTTTTGGCTTTCAACTAGTCACAGAAGCATAGAAAAGTAATTAATAAACATGCTGCTGTGTCTTTCCTCTATCAGCAGAGAAAACAAGGAATGACATGAACTTAACTTGTGGGCAGGCATAGGAAACCACTCAAAGCACAAGGCGTATGGAATTCCATGTAATGTGTTCCACAGCAATTAGTGGAAAAATCAGTTGCTGGTCCATTTAAAAGGCTTTTTGGCATACCTTACCTCTTCCTTGTGTTTTATGATCCCAGAGATATAATAGTCTCTATGTCCTCTATGATTCCTCCCCAGAATCCTTTCTAGAGAGATTTTCACCTAAACCTTGTCCGTCAGAACTCCCCTTGCTTGAGATGCCTGTTTCAGGCTGGTTCCCATCCCAGAAAACAGGAGAGCCCAGAAAAGCTCTGTGTTTGCATATTGGGTCCCTTCACACAAGCCAACTTCCTCAACCACCTTCCTGTGTTCTCCAGGCCCTGTTCACTCCTCCATTTAATCAGCAACAGCACAAGCTCATGTGATCCAAGCTTGGTGTTTCTTCTGCTTACCAAGTCAAAAATAGCACTGCTTTTGAGGGACCATTAACTTTTTTGGGAAATATACCTTTCAGCTCTTGCATCCGCTTATCACCTTTTTGTTTCTTTCCCACATCTAGGACATTCACAACTTCCACCACAGCTGGCAGGACTCAGGTCCTGATTAGCAGCACAGAAGTGCATTTTCCAGAGCAGAACAGAGAGCAGCACCATGGATATGCGATCTAGCAAAACTTGTGCAAAGGGAAAAAAAAATGTCAGTACCTCTGGTAAAACTCCATGGCCGGAAATGGCAGGGGTAGCATGAGTAGTCTGCAGTCAGTGCTGTAGACAGAAAGGAAGCAGAGCAGAAGAGCATAACGCAGACTCCAATTTGCCCACCTGTGCTGCAATGGCAATGAGCCCTGCTGATTCAACACACGCTGCTCACAGATGGCCCATGGCTCTTGCTCCTGAGGTGGGGAGGAGGTCTCTTTTCCCTTTGCCATCATGGATGGACAAGGCTGACCTTCTCCATCCAGCCCTTGGATGGTACAAGCAACTGGCTTGCAGCCCAGTGTTTCCCCATGCCAACACCAGCGGTGTTTAAACTTGCAAAGATTGGCTAAGGAGCATGCCAGGTCCTAGCCGTTGCTGAGGTGCTGGTGGGGAGAGGTCTCTGGGACTAACTCCAGCACTAGGTCAGGTTCATTGCACCTTTGCCTTGCAACCCTCTAAGGGCAGAAATCACTCACATGACCTAAGCCCAAACAGAGACACGTGGCTGCTTGGCTCTAGAGAGGAGAGACGACTAGATAAGACCTTTCTGTAGTACTAGATAAGACCTTTGTGTAGAGGCACCGCAGTAACTCCCCATGGAGCACAAGTCCTCTAGTATTATGTGTCAGAACCCTATGGAGAAAAAATCAGAGCTGTTTTTATCTTGCTGGAAACCTGTGGTCTCATCTGCTCTCATCTCATCTTCCTTCTCACCCCATCTTACCACAGGCAAAAGGCATCATAGCAAGTCAGTCTCTGCGCCCATTTGCAATAACAAGAATGCAGCAAGTTTGTCAGCAGCCTCCCAGAGCACTCCAGGAAGGCTCATTTCAATATGCAGAGCATGCACAGAAGGAGGAGAAGCCTGGAAATCTGGCTGAGCAAACAATACTGAAAAAGCCACTGTAATTAGCCTGACAGCAAAACTCAAGCACTTGTCCAAAGCTCAGGGTTTGTTGGTAGTTCAAACTGATTTGCTGTGCAGGGGCAGTGACTGTGGCACAGTGACCCTCCCCTTGTGATATGTCATTACCAGCCCTGCCAGGCACCTCCGTGCTGCCTTCCTGCCCAATGGATGTAAATGGCTGCCAGGCAGACAGACAAGCCAGACAAGCCATAAATTCTTTCTGCATTCACAAGAAACACAGAGAACCCAAGATTTGTGCCCCTCACCAGCTGGGGTTGGCTGCTCTTTTTTAAAAGGCAAATTAATTCCTAGTGAAGGATGCAAAAAGTTTCTGCCAACTCTGGACTAAGTCATCATTTGGAGCAGAAGAGGAATGTGCCATTCCACAATGGTTCTTGGTATTAGCATGAGAAACAAACTCTGCTTTCTCTGACTTTGTTTATTCACTTGCCATTTGAGAATATCCAGTTAGCTGCAAATTGCACCAAGCCCTTTTTAAGAAAATAAAATAAAATGTTGGTCTAAAAAAAACACATGATGGTTCCATTTGGCAATGTTACTTCAGTGTCTCAAGAGCTTGTGGTGGTCTTCCTCAGCATCCAGGTCCCTACACATTTAGTCTCCCAACTGACACCATGCCTCAATCTTCCCACTTGTGTCAGGAAGATGGCATATTATGATAAATGCAATCTGAACAAAATGGCAGGATCAGGGAGAACAACGGGAACATGAGCATATCAATCCATAACTCTCTTGTGGACATATAGGTTCATCTTTTCGGAGGGAATTCTCCTTTCTCCTAAGGGACACATTTTGGGATAAGTCACTGGTGTAACATTGGCCACAGCCATGAATGCATGCATTTATGGTGCTGAGTATTGAGGATATTTCTCCACTATTAGTGTAGGATGTTCCTTCCCATTCCCTTGTTTTCAGCAATAACTAGCGCAGGGATCAGACTCGCATCCTTTCGTCTACAGAGAAGATGAAGCAGATATCACCTGCGAATCTGCCACATGGAAGAGGCTGTGGAAACAAATTGTACTGCCAGGGACAACAGGAGAAAAGTGTACAAGAAACTGTGCGCTCAGGCATCTTTGCTAAGCTGTGGAAATCTTACAAATTTTGGGGAAAATGAATTTTTGCACTGCTGTAACCTTTTGTCTTAAAACAACATGAAAATGTGCAGACTTTAAGGAAAGCCCTAAAGATGCTTTCACTACTTAAAGCTGTTTTGTGGGCTTTGTTATTATTTGTTTGTTTAATTACAACATTGATAGCTTGCACAAACTAGAGCCTAAAGCAGAATGACAGCGGTGTTTGTGCCTGCCTAACTTCTGCGTGACAGTTTTGTGCAACTCCCTCCAGCTATCCATGCAACTTGTATTTCTTCTTTCATTCCAAATTACAAGGTGGGATATGCTTCTTTAGACTCATTGTATAAACAAACTGACAACTTCCCATTAATTCAATTACCTAGCAAGCCATTCCAGCTGCCAAAAAAAAAAAAGGAAATAAAGAAACACTAGTACAAATACAGTGAGGGGATGTGGTGTTTTCAACTTGCTGTGCAGAGGGAATTCTCTTATTTGTCATTGCACAGATCTTCCGGCTTGGAATGCTTTTGGTTTCTTAGTAAGCCAAAGACTATGAGCTACCACTTTTAAAAGCTCCTCCTGTGCTTCCTCAGCTCACTCACATCAAGTACTTCCTACAGGTATTAACAAGAAACATAGGCAGAAACAGGATGCAGAGAGTAGACAACCAGCAGACCATCAGTTCAAGGTCAGTTCAAGGCATAATAACCAGAAGGTACTGGGAAGAGAATTCACCACAAAGTGGTGATTTCATCCCTGCTTTTTTCAGTAATAGCGCAGGAGTTTGGAGAAAATGGAAAGAAATCCAGAGGAGAAAGGAAGAAAGAACGAAAGAAAAACATTATTTTGAAAACAATGACAGTAAGCTTAAAGAAACCAACCCAGTCCTGTTGAGGAAAGCCAAGAAAGTTTAAACAGAAGAAAAAAAATCACATGAAAATCTTTGGTTCCTGAAGATCTTCTTTCATGAAAGTGCACCCTGACAAGTTGTACTTTTGGAGAATGGAGTCAAATGGAGATATTTCATGTCCTAAAAGCTACAGATTGAATGAAACTTTTGCAAGGAAGTTATGTGCAGCATTATGTCAAGACAGTTACCGCACATCCTGACATGCTTTCTGAGCTTGATAGTCTCAGGACCAATGCCCATACACTCTCCTACTGCCAGTGCAGAACAGCTTAATCTCCCATGACTTCAAACCTACATGGAACCCTTCTCATCAGTCACTTCAATCCAATGAAAACAATTTCAATATGTACAGCACGATCCCTTTGATCTCGACACTTACATCTCTTTGCTGGGCCTTAGGAGACCAGTTTTCTTGGCTGGAGTCCCACTCTTTACCAGTAGCTGCGAACATCAAACAGCGGCCATGAAATTATTGCTTGCATAATTGTTTACTTCAGCTTGCTCCTGTACAAACCAAAGATCAATAAAAGAGAAAACAGAAGTAGGAAATGGCCATTAAAAGTTGCGCCCATTTTTTATCAGCTGTAAATGAAAACCTGTAAATGAAAATGAATAGTGCTGTAGGACACTTTTTTCAAGAAGGTGAACAGCCCTTTCCTTAAACTGTCTAACAAAGTTTGTTGCCAGGCAATAAGAAGCAGAGAATCTTGCTTCCTCATCTCCTTTTGTATACACTAACAAGAAAGCATATAAAAGTTGATATTTTTCTGATAAATCCTTAGAGTTAATCTGTTTCATTCTGGTTGCTGGCATCAGAGTAGTTGAATCCCCACCTACTCAGTTCTTGCTTATGCTATATTAATATTTTAAGACATTTCAAAATCTGCTTGATTCCCAAACATAAAGGAAAAAAATTTGTAAAGAAGGTTATAGGTCTGAGCTCCTCTACTGTCAGCAGTCCCCCCAGTACTATCTGTAAGTTATAGGAAAGGCATCCCAGGGAGATGGACATATATCTTCAAAAAAACCCACAGATTTCCAACCACAGAGGTAAACAAACAAACAAACAAACCAGTAGAGGAGGAAATAAACTTAAGGAGAGGTGGTCCTTCTAGCAAGAAAGGCTGAGAAATTTGGAGGTAAAAAGATCAGTGTACATTCTGACAACTTTTCCTTTCTTGGGTGTTATGGTTTGGCTCAGCAGATAGCTGAGTTCCACACAGTTATTCACTCACCCTCCCCCCTCCCCAAATGGGACGGGGGAGAGAAGTAGAGAGATATGCAGTAAAACGCGTGGGTTGAGATAAATGNATTCCGTTTTTGTGTTCATTTCCTAATTGCACTATGTTGCGATGCGTAATGATTATTAGACCAGAACGGTAATGCATTTAATTCAGCCATTGTCTCTCCTGGCTGCTCCAAAGTGTATAGCTGCTATCTATAGCTCAGACAACACAGACTAGAGAGTCTGAGGATGAGCAAAAAGGAAAAGAGCTTGGGCTAAATTGAAAGGAAAATTGTCTCATCTGGCATCCCACAGATGCTATCCTAAGTCAGACTTTTAATATTTGGATGCATTGCTGAATGGTAGACAGAAAAAATAGTCTGTATAGCTTGCCTAAGGTGGAATACTACTAAAGAGATGGTTTTATAAGCAGCCTCAAGCACTTGTAAAGGCTAGATACTGAGAATGATCAAGACTTTTCAGTCTGCTTCCAGCAATGTCTAATGAGAGCAGGAGAGCAAACATCCAGTTGGATCGTGGCATCCACCTTTAAATCCTCACTGTTGATGTTATGGGACTTGTCTCCTATATGTGGCTTGATAGGGATCTCTGGAGGGCCTCCAGACCTGCCTGGCCTTCAAGCAGTTGCCAACACTGGATCAAGTCAGTTGTGGCTTTGTCTGGCCAAATCTCGAAATCCTCCATGCCTACACAACCCACAAACCCACCAAGTACTGTGGCTTTTCTGAACACCCATTATCACCTTCAAGCAAGATCCAAGGAAGCTAAAAGCAACAGTAGAAATGAAAAGAGCCCTAAACAAATAAATGTAACAGAGATTAGAATGCACGTTGGTGTATCCAAGTGCATTCCTTCTGAGTTTTTCACAGAATAACCCAGCAGACAAGTATCTAAAGAGATTGGAAAGCAGAATATTGCTCTCTAATGGACAGTGGAGGTTTTTTTTTGCATGCGTGTGGGAAGACTTGAGACATGGTTGTATCTGAATACAATGCCTCTCAAAATCTTCTTTGGGCTTCTGTGAAAAAAACATTCAAAGAAATGAAGAAATTCTTTACTGGCAGCTAGACTACTGGGAAGATGTACTGAGGGAGTGGCAAGAGAAGAAAAGGAGAGAAGTCTTGAAGGAAGCTCATAAAATACCAGAGATTATTGTTAGAGAGAAAGGACACACAGAGACCCAGATGTCTTTCTGCAGCATCTCTGTTTCTTGGAAACTCAGACCAAGAGGTTTGGCTGTCGAAAACTGAGCACACCTGTTCAATTATTTTTACTAATTTAAAGGCCTGTCTGATAAATAAACATGCACTGAACTTAACAGATTTCATCAGAAATAACATATCCTACACATCAGAAAGAGGTTCGTGCTGCAAAACAGTAATGTCATGACCAAGGTGGAGATTGCTTAATTAGCTCATTATTTTTCTCACAGACACTGGAAAAAATTAGCTGACTGCAGTATGGATATGTCTGTGTTTCCAATAGTTACAAGACAAAATCTTTTTAAGTAGTGAAACTTGCTAGATTAATAGCTTCTTTTATTTTAAGAGCAGTTTATTTCACGTAGACCATGTGGATTTTAAGAGCTCCAAACCTCCCTAAAAACAACTCTCAAAGTAAAGGCATGAGCCCTACTTGCTCCAGGGCAAGCTAGGTGACAATTTCAGGAAGAACAGTTTGGGTAGGAAGCAGTTTCCAGGGGGACCTTCCCAATTGCTGAGCAAGATGAGCTTCTCCATCCAAGGCCACTTAATACTAGGAACACATCTGTCTAGCACAGGCATGTCCAACCCATAGTCTAGCACATCCCTTTGGCCACGCCACCTCCTTCTGAGAGCAAAGCCAGCAGGACGCAGAGAGTTTCTTTGCTGTGGTCAATAGCTGCTTTCCCAAAGCTGGAACATAGCACATGGTGCAGCAATGGCTGTGTTGCCCCATGCATGAGGCTTCTGGTGGGGAGTGAGGTGTTAGCAGCAGAACATAGGATGGGAAGGCTGTTTTCCAGACATCACACAGCACCCCTGCCCCACTCCAAGGCTGAGCAGAGAAATCATCCCTGAAACTCATTAGAATTTCCATGTAAGATATTTCTTAAAGCCCAGCAAGTTGATCAATGCATTTGATTTTCAGTCTCTTCTTTTTCAAGAACTAGGAGCAGCGTTTCAGAAGGTTTTCTCACGGAGACCTGTTTCCGATTTACCAGCAGGGCTAAGTGCAGGGGAGGAAACTGGCAAAGCTGTCTGCTCACTGAAGATATACATGTAACAAATGAAAGAAGCAACTACTGTGGTCTTTGCCTTGGCAGACAGGAGGCATTAAATATCTGAGAGAGTAGCAGTGCTTCTTGCTCCTCTTGACATTTAATACTATGCAAAGGTTAGGATGCTATAGCCAAGACCAGTCTGGGGCCTGGGTGGTAGAGACAGGGGAGACAAACCCATGGGATTCTCCTAGGACAAGAAAAGAAAGCTAAGACCAAGAGATCTGCCTAGATAGGCAGTCAAGGGTAGACTTTTATGCAAAAGGATTAATGCCACGGGAACAAGCTTCCTCCTGTGCAGGCCTTTTGTAACTCAGTACAGTGGTTCACCAGAACGACAATGAAGGATGCACTGGGGGAGAGACAGGGTGAGCTTCGGTCATGCTGCAGCATACAGCAGGGTTGATTACATGGCCTTTGATAGCCAACACAAAGTCCAACACAAAAGACAGCACTATCTGAACCATTAAGCTCTCCTCCACACCAATAAACTGCATTCTGGGCAGCTAAAGCAGACACCACAGTTCCTCCATTTGGCAGGACACTTTGAAGCCAACCAACCAGCCAAGAATAAACCAGGAAAAAAGATGGGTTTTATCCTGAGCAGAACACTGGTAAATTACCATATGGAGCTTATAAATTACTACTGAGATCCTGGGAGTACCTGGAGGGGAAGGTCTGATTTAAAATCCAGTCCAATCTGTTCTTGGACCTTGGATCTCCAACTATGAAAGATAGCTATGCTGCCAGATAAACCTAATCACAGTCTGTCTTCTGCCATAATTGAGTTTCTGCCTCATCATCCAATGGAGAAATGACTCAGCATCGCTTATGAAAGGAAAGAGTTGTTTCTCTCTTCAGTCATTTCCTCCAGATACTGTCTTGCAAAAAATAAAAACAATAAAATCTATACTTGAGTTCACCCCAGTGTTTTAGTAGTTAATTTTGTCCTAAGTGCTGTGTACTCCAGGATATATCACATCATAGAAGATACTGTTTGGTGAGTGAGCCCAGCCCACAGAAAAGAATGTTATTGTTTTACCTTACTCGTCTATTTTTTGGCAAAACAGAAACATCACATGGGCAATATTGACTTTTTAAAAAGGCTGCAGTTTCCATCCCTCAGGAAGGCCAAACTATTCCCAACCAACTCTGCTCAGAGTAGAGTTTATGGCCCTATACTTTTTACACTTGGGTTTACCTATTAAAGCCTTACCACTTTCTAGTCAATTAAAGACAAGCATTTTGTTATGCAAATGTATGGGGATTAAAAGAGCTCTAATGTGTAAAAAAGAGGCAGTTTAAACTCTACTCAATAATTTTTCTGTCTGCAAGTAAGTATGCACCCCTCCATGCATAGATGTTTTTGCTACATTATGTACACAAACATGGCATCTTCATCTCTTGACTAAGAAATCTTTTCTTCTTGTCTGCAGAGAAGAGCCAAGAGCATTCTGGAATCTTAAATATTGCTGAAAAGGAACATTCAATACGATGCTGTCAGGTTAGCAAGCTGCAGCCATTTACAACTTGCCTGAAACGCTGCTCTTTGCCTGGCTTTGTCACTTCAGTCACTTCAGACCCTGCAACCACTTTTGAGTCCATTAGCTGATTTCAGCCCCGTTTGACAGAGACACCTGAAATAAAATTAATCTCTGATGTGTATGGTAAAAATCATTGTCCAGAAGAGAGAAACACCCCACAAGGAGACGGACGTGTCATCATCGGCCTTGGGAGTGGCAGCCAACTGACCGATCAGCACATGCATCGTGGCTGGCCATGTAGCACGTGGCTTGTCCTGGAGCAGCCCCAACTACTTCTGCACTAGCACAGCTGTCCCCAAGGCCATGACGGGGAGAGAAGTTTATTTCTGTGAAAGAGAAATAGGTTTTGCAATAGACCTGCTGCTGCCTCTGCAGAGCGAGACAGGAACAGATGGCCCAAACATGGGGTTAATGCTTGCTGATGAGGACCTGGGAGGTGGAGGGAAAAGCTGCCAGTGAGGAGATGAAAACCACTCTGGCAGCACAGTCCTGGGCTGGCAGCCAGGGAAGGATGGCTGTTGGTCGGCAAAGCACAGGAACAAAACCCAGAACACTGCATACAAACACAGGGCTGCCCATGGGACTGCCAGGCTAAGCAAGGTCTGTCTTGAGAAGCAAGAGTCCCTTGCTAGCAGGAAGGGAACTGAGCCCTTGTGATGGAAAGACAACACTGGAGAGAGCTGGAGCCCCTTGGTTGGGTTTCAGGCAGTGGGTTGATCCTCCTTGACACCAGGACGAGGGAGAATAGAAAGAAATGCCACTACCCACACATGCTTTGCTTGCTGAGGGATGGGAAGCACCAGAAAATAGCACATTCAGCAGAATAGTTGCACAGTCCAGATATGGCCTTTCCAGGAAGAATTGAATTCTCCCACTACACATCCTATTTGTAGCCATGAAAATGTCCATTTTTGTAGATGATGAAAAGATGCGTATTTTCCACCAGCAGCTTTGCAGACATTCTCCCTACTTCCTGACATTGGCTGATTACTGTTCAAAAATCTGCGTAAGATATATCCATGCCTCTAGTCACATGCTGCCAGTCCCCAGTGCAAAGCACATATGTTCAGATACAAACTGAATTCCTT
The DNA here is from genome assembly GCA_013396635.1 of Penelope pileata. Taxonomy (NCBI): domain Eukaryota; kingdom Metazoa; phylum Chordata; class Aves; order Galliformes; family Cracidae; genus Penelope; species Penelope pileata. The sequence continues at coordinate 5,021,472 of WBMW01000972.1, forward strand.
AGAACTGATCCTGTTCTTATGCTTTCACAGATATTTCTTTCATCCCTCCTCCAACTTGTCCACACTTTCCTCTCTCTCCCTCCCTCCCCCTCCCCACTACAGCAAGCACAAAATTGTTAAAGAAAAAACAACAAACAACACAACATATAAAACATCAGAGCAACTTAACTGGACCAGATGGCATCTATGAAAAACTGAAATACAAGCACGCATCAATTAATGCAATATTCAGCCCTTATAAACTTTCAACAAATATGTTCACATAAATAAGATCCCACATTCTGCATCCTAATTAATTTTCACATTTGTACAAAATCTCTTCCAAGAACGAGAAAAAAATATTAAAGGAACACTTGCTTAAAGTTGTTTTTTTCCTCTTTATCCCTCCAAGGAACCAAAAGAAAATTCTAGTCTTTTCTATTCAGGAATAATACTTGAAACCCATTTCCAAGTTTTGTAATAAATTCGAAGGAAGGCTGTTTTTTTCCCCCACAAATGTGTTTTTTTTCTCTGCCCTTGCAGAGTCCCAGACATTTGAATGAGTAGGAAATTCACTATTGCTTAAGATTAAAATGTGAAGTCAAGGAGGCAAAAAGGAATCTGAATGCAATGAGATCCCAGGCCAAACTGCAGAGGAAAACCAGAATTTTCTAAATAACTCATTTTTGACTCAGTAACAGTCAGGCTGAGAGCTGGGGCTGTTCAGCCAGGGGAGGAGAAGGCTCTGGGGAGACCTGACAGCAGCCTGCCGGCATCTAAGCAGCGGCTGTAAGAAAGAAGACAACAGCCTGTTTAGCAGCGTCTGTTGTGATAGGACAAGGGGAAATGGTTTCAGACTGAAAGAGAGGTGATTTAGATTGGATATAAGGAGAAAGTTTTTTATGATAAGAGTAGTGAAGCACTGGAACAGGTTGCCCAGAGAGGTGGTGGAAGCCCCATCCCTGGAGACGCTCAAGGTCAGGCTGGACAGGGCTCTGAGCACCCAGATCTAGCTGTAGGTGTCCCTGTTCACTGCAGGGGAGCTGGACTTTTAAAGGTCCCTTCCAACTCTAATGATTCTATGATGACTCTATGAAATGGAGAGCTGGGAAGCAGGAAGATTTCCAGGATGAAATGTAAGCTATTCTGAAAACTCTAGTGATTTTGGCTAGGCTGAATGCAGCCTTTGCACTGACATTGCTTCCTGCCCCAGCTTCAGTGTTTGGCACACAGCCCATCGTGTGTAAATGATATGGGATCAAATTTTCAGTCTCACAGATGGTCTTAAACTAGAAAAGGATTGTAAGATCATTTGTGAAGAGCTTAGGGGGTTTCTCACGCTCAAAATAAATACATACGTACATATTTTTACTTGACCTATGAGTGGCCAAAAAGTAGAATTGTTATTTTTGCTGTTTAAAATAATTTAGCTATTGTACATCTTAGATGTCTGTCTTTAAGGCAAAAAAATTTCTTGTTGAATGTCTCCTCTCCCCACCAATACCTTTTCATGTGAGAAATTTTGCTCCTTCATCCACTATTCAGCCAATACATGAGGATATGAGCTGAATTTGAGAATTGTTTTAGCTCTTCTTCTACCAAAATTTTTTGGTGGCTAAACAATGAAGTTTTACTTCCAACTTTCATTTCATGAAATGTTTGCTCATGACCTGGCATGGAGTCTGCCATTTTTGTTTCTAGAACCACATCTGAAGCGGAGGGGAACACTGCGTTTTGGCCTAAACATTTAGTATTTCTCTGTGCACGTCCGCTTTCTCTGAATTAACATCCCACTGCCCAGGCACAAAAGATCCCTGGGGAGCACTGAGAGCAAGACCATTCTAACCATCGCAGAGTGCTTGTCAGCAGCACAGGTCAGGCTGCAGGAGAGGCATACAGGGACAGTGGTTGCCTGGGTTACTCCCAGGGTAGGTTGGGAAGCTGGTATAAAAACAAGGCACAACAAATTAGAAAAGGTGAAAGAAAGCAAGGATGGATGCAGGCCAAGTCAGCCAGTCATCCTGGGCTGAAAGGCTACAGGAGCTGCATGCAAAGGACCCTTCTGACCACAGTCCTACAAAAGGAAATAGAGATTTGTTATCCACTGTGCAGGTGACCAGTCCTGGGGAACCAGTCCCATAACCCATCCTACAAGTGGGAGCAATCTCCCCAGCCCTACAATAAGCCCGGGCCTGCAGCCACCATGCACGGCACTGGGCTTCAGGAGATCAGTCTTCCCCCAGAAAGGCAGCTTACACAGCATCACTTGCTTTTGTGGCATTTCCCCATCAAAAGGCATCACTGGTGGTTCCAACCAGGGGTTTTTCATCCCCTGTTCAGTAGGGCCCGGGCAGCTGCAAGGGGCACATCCCTGTGGCACATCCAATGGTCAAGCTGCATGCAGGCAGCTATAATGCGGAAGGACTTATCCAGCCGTCTGTGTTATCCTAGTGGTGACTACACAGCTGAGGCAGATAAAAAAATGTTTTGTGGTCTGGTTCAAAGCACACTGCCCTGGCACGTCCCAGTGCAAAAACAGCTCTTCCCCTGTCGCCCCATCTTTATTTAACTTAACAAGCTTAGTGCAGTTCTCAGCTTTGCTGTGTGCATCAGATATAATGCATGTCTGTGTGCTTTATGGATGTGTAGGAGTTTGCAAAATTACATGTTTCAGCTCTGACAAAGTCTTTTGTTATAGAAAAAGACCAAAACAGAGCTAAGGGTTGTGAGAGACGATGGTTTCTATTAATCACAGCAGAAACACCACAACCTCTCATTTGCAAAGAGATGTAAAACGGGGGTACATTCTTCTGGAGAAGAAATTGTCAAATATGACCTGGCTGTCAAGGAAGATGAAAGTTGACAGATATTCAACATTTTGTGTCAAGGAGATTGACAAAACTGGCATTCAGTCTCAAAATGCCATGAAAGTGATTATGCAACTGTGTTTCTCTGTGATAATTTACTCTTGGTGCTATCGGGATAGACTTAAAATGCTGTGGAATGATGTTTATTAAGAGCTTTGTTTTTTATTTTCTCTCTCTCTCTCTCTCTCTCTCTCTCTCTCTCTGTCTCTGTCTCTNTTAACTTTTTTTTTTTTTTTTTAAACGTGTGCTGAAGGCCACTTGGATTCACTCTGGTGATGATGGCTCTGAATTATAGCACCAGACCATGCTTCTATCAGTTTTTTCCTCATACATGTGGGAATTCTTCCCAGAACATGCAATTGCTGAGTTCCTTTCCTTGACTAAGCTACTGGCAGTCATCTTGTTAAAATGTGCTGCAAAATGGGAAGGTCAAATTTTCTGACAGCAGGGTTACGATTTTTTTTTATTTTTATTTTTTTCTTTTTCTTTTTTTTCTTTTTCTTTTTTTTTCTTTCTAGTGAGTGCTTTCCCCTTTTCTGGCAGTTCTGCCTTTCTCTTTCTTGGAACACCTCTGCTAGACTCAGAGTACCAGTTAAAACTACAGGCACATGGCAGAACAGCATCCTGAGCAACCTACCGAGGCTTTTTTTGGCTGGTTTAGGTCAGCTGCCCTGGTTTTGTTTCCTTCCAGCTCCTTGTGCTGCCCCAGAGCTCCTCACTGGCAGGGCAGTACCAGAAGCTGAGAATCTGAAATGTCCTTGGCTCTGTACAGTGCTGCTCAGCAACAGCTAAAACATTGGTGCGTTATCAATATCGTTTTTCTCCCAAAACATAGCATCGTAACTATGAAAGAAAAAACAAAATACTCTGACCCAGCTGAAACCAGGGCACGTTCAGAAAACAGTGGTAGGCAGAGAGCTGAGAGAGCAAAGGGAAACATCCCTGGGAATTAGGCCTCAAAAGGACAGTGCATTCACTTGGAGAAAGATAAGAAACAAATGTCTATGTTTATTAACACAAAAAGTCTTGTGAGCATAGGTGGGAGATAATATGAGCCTGCCTCTTAGGAGATAAAGGCATTGAGTTTTTTTTGATGGAAAGGAGAGCAGCAATATGGAAAGGATTCAGCAGTTAGCCCCAGTGCATCCCAGGGCCCTGGCCCTCAGCCCAGCCATAGCCAAGTGCCTGCCTGCATCACACTGAGCTGCACACCTGCTGTGTGCAAAGATCTTGAGGAGCTGTACGTAGGATACGACTTACTAGACATTGTCAACTGAGATGTTGCCCTGAATTCCTGTTAGGGAAAAGGAGATGGCAAGAGACCTTGCAGGCAGGAACACAGTAACTGTGAGGAGCAGACCAGGCTTACTGAAGAGCCGCATCCTGCATGGGAAGACACTTCTCTTTGCCCATGCTTAGAACCTTGCCAGAGATGCTCTCTCGCTCTGCCAAACCTCTCCTTCATCTAGGCAGCAGGTGTTTCTCTTCCAGCCTCTGCCTCAGTGTTCACAGCCACCAGCACAAGGAAAGGAGCTGCCAAGCTTTTGTCAAGGCTCACAGACAGCAAGCTCCTCCTTCACATAGCCTCTTTGTCAGCACACCCTGCTTCTGCAGCTGCTCCACTGACAAGCATATATCTTCAGCAACAGAAAGTCAGGCAGTGAACCTGCCCATGCTCCTTGGAAAGAACTTGTGAACGCTGTTACTTCCATTTCTGATGGGGCTTTTAGGGACAGAACTAAGAAAAAAGGACTGTCACAAACCACTCTGCCTTTGTTTCAACTCCCCTCATCCAAGCAGCATCAGCCAGAAAATGCTCTGCCTGTCTTATTTATTTGTCCTTTCATCACCAAAACTTTCCATTGGCTTTCACCCGATCCTGGGGGGATCTCTCATCACTGTCCCAGGGACTGCACCACATGAGTGTTGAACCTCTATGCACACATGAGCAAGCTCAGATTCCCTTCCTTCAAGACTTCACCTGAGCTCTCATGGCCCTGACACTCCTTTCCTAAGGAATAGCAAGATGTCCCTTAAGAGAATACTTAGATGCCTTCAACTTACGGCTTCTCCCTTGTTCTCCTCTCTCCTGCCTGTAATTAATTAGTTGAGTAAAGTTGCTCTCTGTCTCCTCCCCATTCAAAATCTCAAGCTTCTATTTCCTCTTTCACAGCAGGGCTGCAGAGGATGGCACACCACAAGTCTAGTACTTGTCAGGGGAGAGAAGCTGGGCTACAAAAAGCTCCCAGGTTCATTGCCTTCCAGGTAGAATTTAGTCAAGGTTTAAGGTCTATGAACGTGGAGCTAGTAATCTCAAAGATAAATGGGACTTAAGGTAGGGACTTGAACAAGTAGTCTGCAGCAAGAAATAGCGTTTAGGTGCAAGGAGGTTTTACTTCAGTGTTACATTTGCCAAAGCCTGCTAATAATTTGGAAAAGAACACTCATCTAGAGCCAGCCAATGCAATTACAAAAACAGGAAAAGCCTGATTGTTTTTCCATGCATGAAACATTAAGAAAATTAGGCATTTCCCTCCAGTCCAAGTATTGACTGTAATTATAGATAGCAGGCAGCCTTAGCTGTTATAAAATATTGAAGTGCTTTTATATTGCTACTGCTATAGTTTACTATTTAGGGCCAGGAGAAAGGTTGCCATTTAATGAAGTGCAGTTTCACAGAACAATGGAAAGGAGGCCCATTACTACATAATACTGCTGCCCTTTCCATTATTAGCATGAAAGCACTTGCCAGATGAGTAGAAACAGGTTTAAACTCGCTTTACTGTTTCAATAATGTTAATTTGCCATGAGCAGCTCACCCTCCAGGTAACCTCCACGTGAAAGAAAGATTCCTATCTGACAGAACCATACTTAGCACACTCTACTTGCTCAGAGTTTCAGGTTGTTCTCCTAGTATGGCCAGGACAGTCACGAGTCAGGGAAAACAGGTCCTCCTGTGAGTGTTTCCTCACAGTTAGGATTTCTCCTTCAACTGTTGGCCTCAGGCAGCACCCAAGAATTCAACCCCTGTCTAAAACCACTCTGCGTTCCCCTAGTTTTGCAGGTAAAAGCTAGCTTTGGAGACATCTGTAACCCTGGACAAATCAAGTGGACTGGAAAAGGGTCTCCAAAGTCACCTGAGGACATACTCAAAAAGTGGGCTGCTCAGAGGCAAACAATGAGAGTTCTGCCATACATCATAGGCGGGGATTATTAATATCAAGAGAAGGTGAAATTGCCTAGAAGTCTTGTCAAATTCTCCTACATGGTACAGTAGGGCAAGTTTGTGACTGAGGAACTGCTGGTCTGACCAGGTTTTGAGAGGAAAAAAAAAATAATAACAAACAAGAAACAGACAGATAAAAAAGAGAAAAAGAAAGAAACAAGCAAAACCAACCTGCACTAAAAATCAGTGACTTGAACTCAAAAGCTACTGACAAACTATGCTTTGCTTCTAAAAGGTGTCAAATATTGCAGTTAGGCCATGGTTGTCGAACCTGTTGGCTTGCCTGGGCCACACAGTGAAAAGGAATTGCCTTGGGCTGCATATAAAACATCTAATATAGTTAATGTATCTAACTAACAAAACTTTTTTTATATATATTTTTTTAAACCCAACAAAAACGTGGACCTAGTGAGATATTTATCTTGTTTTTGTGAAACTAAGGCATCAGTCTGGTTTGATGGAAGTGGTTGCAATTCTCAGTGAGTTCTCAAGGTGTTCATCAGAGGTTTTTGAGGAAATATGACTCTTCCTGTGCTACATTATTGAAAACAGTTGTTCACTTATGTATGTACTGCCAAATAGCAATGACAAGAATAAGGTGTAACTGTGAAGGATATTTTTCTCTGGTAAAATAGGTCTTGTAAAAGTCTAGTAGAGAGACATGATCCAATTTTTGTTTGAGTTGAATACCTGATTGCAACTCTATACATTCCATTTGAAAAATTACAGGTAAAGTATTTAGGTTGATTGAAAATGGAGTCACCAATATGCCAAAAACACTGATTACTTTTTCGGCAGTCTTAAAACCTATTATCAAATTCCTTTATCAAAACAGAAAGCAAGGCTGCATATTTTTCACTGTTCACAGGGCTGTGTATCAGAATTCATAAAATTACTTGCCATAACTTGAGTTAGCACTCAAGTTGTGTCCTCCCCTTGTCCTGGGTTCAGCTCAGACAGCGTTAAAAATAGCACACTGATGGTTTGCTTGCTTCTGAGCAGTGGGTGCACACCTGGGGCCAAGCCACATAATGAGCTGGGCCGGGCCGCATGTTGGACATGCCTGTGTTACTGCAAGGCCTTTCAGCCCTACTCCAAAAAAACTCAGTCGCAGTGTGCAGCACTTTCCCAAACCTACAATCCAGAGCAGCAATTCCTTTAGAAACAAGCTTCCCATTTCCCTTCTCTTGTTCAGGATTGGTGGTAAAAGGAGATTGTTGGGCACCTCTGCTGTTCCAGGGAGGGATGGAGAAGTGTGTGGTACTCGAGACCTGCTTGATGGAGAGACAACAGTGAGCTAGTAGGATATTCCCAGTATCATAGTAGTAGACTAACTAGGACAGTCTCTAGGTTGCCACAGCTACCATATATGAAATGGGGTGGTTTCCTGGTCCAGATTTGTGAGCACGGGACCAAAGAGAACAGGAATTCCAGACTCAAGGGGACCAAGCCAGATAGTCTGCATCAGGGCAGGTAAGCATCCAATTTGTTTATTCAGATTCTGTTGTTTTACTACATTGTGCTCCACTGAATTGCCTAAACTTTTTTTTTTTCTTTACTTTCTTAGTTCACAGCAAGACTTTTGAAAGGAAAGAATGCATTAAAATTCCTCAGGAGCAGCACCTGCAATCACATCTTTGCATGCCTTTGTATCCAATCTATTAACAAAGTAAAAATGTTATCCTCAGGAGCTTAGCAGTTTCAAGGCCTATCATAGAAAGGTGACTATGCTAAGGTTAAACCTGAATTTAATTAGTCCCAAGTCTTGAAGGAATAAACTTAGATACCAGGCTAAGATACCTTTGCTGACAGTCAGATTATCTTGAGGAGATAAAACCTGGCTACAGCTGTGATTTTTGCTCTACTACAATCATCGCAGAGTCACATACAAAAAGCAGAAGGCACCATTAATATCCTTTGATTAGCAGGATTAAAGTACCATTCTTACAACACAAAGGCTTGTTATCTCTTTTGTACTCATAGCCACCTGCAGTAGGTAAAACAGACAGACAAAATAAAGTAAAATTAATCACATTCCTGTGTACGCTTAAAATGCTGCAGACATCTGTCCCATGGGCTATTCAGGGCACTGTCTTCCCCTGCTTCAACACTTCCACTCATCCTCTTTAGGCTACAGTTACCTTAACAAGAAATAGCTTCCAAAATCTCTATGTCAGAACAGTCCAGCCCAAGAACCACGTTAACCCAAGCGTCATCTTCTTGCAGTGACACTCTAACTATTCAGTCAATATGTAACACAACCAATTAACACATCAAGACTTTACTGCCTTGCAGTTCAATTCACAAAACCTAAAGGCTGTCTCTGGGTCAAAAGAAAATCCCTTCTACTTCCCTTTCTGCTAAGTTAGTTTAATAAATAAAGAAATAAAGCCACCAGTGGTCACAACTTTCAGGGTTTCACTTTCTTTATCAGGTCAACAGCCTAGTAGTGCTTGGGTGGTTTGTATCCCAGTTGACTTAACAGGATAAGTTCAGGTAAGCCAGGCTTCTACCAGGAAAGTCGCTATTAACAAAACTCTGTAAGACTCAAAAAAAAAAAA
>WBMW01000972.1:5030136-5149050 GCA_013396635.1 Penelope pileata
AAAAAAAAAAAAAAGTATCTGAAATACAGAGATTATTGGTTTCAGAGAAATTCTCAGTGTTAAGAGCACAAGAGTTACAGACAATGGCATTAGAAGAGTTGCACAGGGAATTCCCAGCTTTCAGCTCAATAGGATGTAAAGGAGGTTTGGCTGAGGACCAGGTCACCCAGTGAATAGATTTACACCCTATCCCTGTGCCATTTTCACCAGGACTTTGGGAAATACCTTCCTCTTTTCTGCACGTTAAGATGCTGGACCCTTCCAGACTGAAGAGCCCAAGGACTTTTTCCAGAAGTCAGCAAAAAGTCATTGCTGTGCCCTTCTTGCAAAGCTCTGATGACCTCATGGACCAATGCCTTTGCACAGACTTATTTCCAGAATAAGTGCCTTAAGTGTCTAGAGGAATAAGCCAAGTTGACTTACAAGTATGTTGGCCCAAAAGGGAAGGAAATAAATTTTTCTTGAAGATTGTCTTCTGGAAAGAAAGCTGTTGCCAGAGCAACTGTGTTTACACAGAAAGTGTTAAATTCTGGAGCAATCATCCTTCCTGTAAAGAAGCAGATCTTTTGTAGTTGTCAATAAAAAAAATAAAATGCTCTGAAATATCAAAACCATTAATAAAATAATTTCCACACTCCATTAGGGATGTAGCCATGGTAAATAATGAGTTTATTTTGCTTTCTCCTACTGGCAAATTGCCTTTTAAATTTTAATCACTTCTCTAAAGCAACTGCCAGAGTTCTTTTTTCTGTAATGCATTTATATACTGTATATTAATTTCATCACCAGTTTTGGTACATACAAAACGGCATTACATTAAAAGTATAAATAAAGCACAGTGGCATGCCTGCTGGACTACAAAACACAGCAATGATTTCATCAGTACATCAAAGGAGATCTCAGAATACTCCCCATCCTAGCAAGCATTTCTCCTGAGAAAAAAGGCAGATTTAGTCATAGCTGAACACAAGGAAAAATTTTCTGTGCTGGACTTCAAATACTCTGTGAAACATTAAACAGAATTTTCTATTCTAAAAGGGTCTTGTGTTGTGCTTTAGGGAAGAAAAGACACATTGATACGTAGAGATGTTGAAAACCTGCATGAAAGATTACATTTACCCCTCTGCTCTATAACAGGTATTACCCCAAATGATTTAGTTGTCCTGCTAAAGCACATTGCAAAGGTCTGACGACATTTTTCTGAGTAACTTGCCTGATAAATTCACCCATGGCCACGTCCTCGGGGTAGTCAAACAGTTACTAGTAATGGCATCATCAGAGTTTGGGTCCTCAATGCTTTAGTTATTGTTATAAACCCACTGTGCAGCAGATAATGTAAGGAAGTGCACACCAGGGATGGAGACACGTAGCTGTTCAAACAAGCTTTCCAACGCACAACAGTTGAGCATCTACACCTGGCACTCCAAGGGCAACAGTTCAATACACATTTGCTGCCCAGGGACGTGGTAGATAAGCATAGATACAGAGAGATAACATTTGGAAGACGGTGTTTGGGCATGGAACAGGACAGGTCTGCAGAACGTAGTTTAATTAAAAAATTCAGTTTTTTCTTGGATTGACTTTGGCAATTTTTCACAAACTAAGGAAGAGACCACTAAAAAAAAAAGCTTCACAACTTCACTTGAGAGAAACTGCAAAAGCTAGAGGCATTTAAGCATCCAGCTTCAAAGACAGAAGTAGGATCTCTTCCCAGCTGCACAGGGAAAAGACTGGATTTGGGAGTATTGAAGCCCCCTTTGCAGATGTTTGCTCAGCATGCTTGCCTGTTCTGGGTATAGCTCCTTATGTCTTCTCTGCTTTGGCTGCCCAGCTCTCCAGGACCATGTATAACAAGCAAGTGTTTTTATTCTGATCCAGTATAAGTTTGCCAAGTGGCACACTCTTCTGCTGGCTCCTGATTTAAATTACGCAGACAGTCCTTCCAGTGGACTTCCCACGATGAAGCATTTGTATGCTGCAGGGAAACCCTATCTCATCCAGATCTGGGAACATCACAAGGCAGGGCTGCTGCATACAAGAAACGGCAAAAAATACTATGGCTGTAGTTCTTTCCCCACCTCTGTCACATCCCAAGATCAGAAAAGGTACTTTGAGTCCTGCAGGCAAGTGGCAAAATAGCTGAACAGCAACAGGAACAGATTTAAGGGAAGAGGAAAAAGAACATCCCTCCACACACTTCTCAGGACAGTATTCTAAGAGCGTATTCCTGTAAGGTCAAACACATCGCTAAAGAAGATCATGAACTCTTGCAATGTTGTCAACCAAATATCTGTGAAAGTGTCGCTCCATTCCAATAATGGCAGCAAACACCTGCAACCAACACTCATACCTGCACTGACCTAAGAAGCCTCTTCTTATGGCAAATGGTTACAGGCAGCTATATTTGGAATAAAAGGATGCCAGGGCTGTTAGAGCTCCCTGATAAGCAACTGCCCTGCTGAGGGGGAAACAGTAGCACATGGAAAAAATCTTATTGGAGAGGGTGCAAGTGATGCTTGTCTAAACTTAAGAGGACAAGAGATAAAACAAGAATTTAAGGAAGCTCTTAGCAGGAAAAGAGTGAAGGTGATGGAGGAGGCATCCATATATAATTTCTATAGAAAGATCTTCAGCTTCTGGGAGCCTGGACGGAGTCCTCCACTTGTGACAGCCAACAGAAGATGTCAGCATATCCGATTCATAGAAGAAAATGTCACAGCGGCAAGATTACTGTTAAGACCTTAGGTACTGTCACTCAGACTCTCAAATCTGGTCTGGCAAGAACCTGTCAAGGTAAAAGCAACTGGAAAGTGAGCCTTTCTGAACACTAAAGAACTCCTGCAGACTGAACAGACGGATCCTTGCCATTGTCCTGGAGTTTAAGCAGAACTTTGCTCTGAGGTAGTGCAGTGAGGGTATAGAGTTCACATAGCCTCTAATTCACAGTGCCATAGGGACACTGCTCATCCGAGCCATTGGGGAATCACTACTGCTGTGATCTCAGGCAGGAAAAGAGCAGCAAGTAGAGGCACACTGCACAGTTGAGGACATGATGCAAGGAGCTGTCCTGGTTGAGGGAGCGAAACAACTTTTATGTAATTAAATTACGTAATTTCCTTCCAAAATAGCTTTTATGTTATTTATCTGTCTGGGTTGGGTTTGTTTCCTGGACAGATTTCATACTTCCATACCCTCCCTGAGAATCTCTCTGTTACTTGTTTTTTTTACTACCCTCTTTCAGAGCTTTCCTGTCCCCAGTTTCCCCAGGTGCAGTGTCCCAGTTGCCAGCAGTCCCAGTGGATTTGGATCAGGTATTGTTGTGATTTAACCCAGAAGGTGGTTAAGCACCACACAGTCATTTACTCACTGCCCCCACTCCCAGTGGGATAAGGAAGAGAATCAGAACCTCATAAACTCATAGAATCATAAAGGTTGAAAAAGACCACTAAGATCATCTAGCCCAAATGTCAACCCACCACCCCATCCCCACTAAACCATGTCACTCAGTGCCACTTCGCCATGTTTCTTGAACACCTCTGGGGACAGTGACTCCAACAATTCCCTGGGCAGCCCATTCCAGTGCATCACCACCATTTCTGAGAAGAAACTTTTCTTAATATCCAACCTGCCTTGAGATAAAAACAAGCAAAACAAGTGATGCACAAGCAATTGCTCACCAGTTTCCAAATTGTTCCATCATGGACAAGTAAAACGTGGATGCGCAATGCTGTGGTTTAACCCAGCAAGCAGCTGAACACCACAGTCTTTTGCTCACTCTCTCCTCATCCAGTGGGATGGGGGAGAGAATCAGAAAGAAAAGTAGAACTCATAGGTTGAGGTAAAAAAAAATTGTGATTACTGTTATTTCCCTCTTCCTTTTCTGTCTTAGTAAACAATAATATCTAAGTATATATACAAGCAATGCGCAAATCAAATGTTCACCATCCACTGACCAATGCCCATTTAGTCGCCAGACAGTGGCTGCCCCTCACCCTGGCCAACTCTCCTAAATTTTATGGTTTTTCCACATGGATGTCAAATCATATGGAATATCCCTTTGGCCAGTTTAGGTCAGTTGTCCTGGCTCTGTTCCCTCCCCGCTCCGCCCTCCTTTCTGGCAAGATTGTACCAGAAGTTGAAACGTCCTCGACTCTGTACAGCGCTGCTCAGCAACAATCAAACCATTGGTGTGTTATCAACATTGTTTTTTCCCCTAAAGTCAAAGCACAGCATCATACCAGACACCATGAAGGAAAAACCAACTCTATCCCAGCCGAAACAAGGACAAGTACCAACCCTGTTCTGGCTCACACCATCTGTCTTCCCAAGTGAATTGCACTCTTCCAGTGAATCTCTTCCTCCTGACAGGCATGACATTTTTCCAAGATTCTTCCTATTATTTTTTAAAAGTGGAACTTTATTTCTGCTGCCTTAAGGAAAAAAAAGCGGGAAACTATTTTGGCATAAGGCAAAAGGCGGTGGGGGGACACACCTTTTTATCTTTATATTTATTTCATAAAAGCTGGAAAAAAAAAGGCAAAGAGTCTTCAGCCTGAAAAAAGGGTTTCCCTCAAATTTCACTCAGGAAGAAACATCAATTGATGAGCACAGCTGTGGCTTTTTTTTTTTTTCCTTCACCTGTATAACCTCATTTTTCCTGCATCCACAGAGGTCCAGCCAAAGGCGCTGTCAAGTTTCACCCCAGGCTGCTGCATTTCCAAATCTCACATCCTGTTTGCAGACTTTGATTAGCAAGCTGAAGTGATGAATATAAGGCAAGGTTGGGCTTGTTTGCTCCTCTTGCCATGCTGCTTCATTGTTCTGAGTCTACAGCTTGCTGCAGTTGGAATATTGAGCTGTCCAATGGATAACTGCATGCTAGGAAAGGAGGCACTGGAGATGGTTGATGGTACCTGATGTTGTTGAGTAATATTTACTTCTTATTTCTCTCCTGCTCCTTGTTCCCATCCTTACCTGAAAAGCTCCTTGTTACATATGCTTCCTTCTTGTTTGTCTCAAAAAACACTAATACACATAAACCTACCATATCAAGCATAGTTGGTGCAACATTACAGGAAGTTAAGATGGGAGGGATCCCTGGAGATCTCTGGCCCAACCTCCTGCTCACAGGTTGTCTTAGTTTCTAACAGAAGTTACTTCTCTCACAGTGTCTGGTATAAAGCTATGTTTTGTTCCCAGAAGAGAAACAAAATTGATAACACCTGGCAGTGTTGAACACAGCCAAGGACGTATTTTGTTCCTCAGTGAAGCAGTTACAAGGCATAAGGAGCCGGGAACTGGGAGGGGACAGGACCAGGGCAGCTGACCCAAACTGACCAAAGGGATATTCCATACCATATGGCATCATGCAATATAAGGAAGGGAAGTGAGCTGGGAGGGCCCATTTTCTTGAGGATTGGCTAAGCATCAGTTGCGGTCGGTGAGCGATTGCTTTGTACAATCACTTGTTTTGTATATAATTATCATTACTGTTATTGTACTCTATTTTCCTCTTTCTGTTAGTAAATAGTTTTTATCTCAACCCACGAGTTCTACCTTATTTCTCGATTCTCTCCCCCATCCCACCTGGGAGGAGGGGGGGGGAGGTGAGTGAAAGGCTGTGTGGGGTTTCCAGGCCTGCCGGCTGAAACCAGAACACAGATCTAAAGTTAGGTCAGGCTGCTCATCCCATCAAGCTTTGAGTATTTGCAAACACGGAGACCCCACAGACTCTCTGGGCTTGTTCCAGCACTGCACTTCTCCCACAGGGAAACTTTTCCTTCCTCATTGTGTTCAAATAGAAATTCCCTTCCTACACCTCTACAAGGTGCCTCAGAGAGCAGTCTGTCTCTGTCAAAAACAAGAAGACTAATGTTTCTGAAGGGGTGAGACGTCCGTGAGCCCCTTGCCTTTCCTGTACCAAAACAGATTTCTTCCCTCCTCTCAGCTGCTCTCTCAAAATACAATTGCTATCAAGGCACAGCATTGTCCTGGAGCAGAGCTGTACAAAGCTCTTAGAGCACATGGTGGTAACTCTGAGAGGTAGCAGGAGCCGGCTAGAAATAAAAGCAAACAGAAAACCTGAACAGATTTTCCCCTTACTGATATGTTTTCCAAATGTCTTTCAATACACCATGAAAACTAACCTTTTCCTTCTGAAAAATGCCACTGAATAAAGGCATTAAGCCTTTGAACTTCAAACTTCAGAAGACAGAAACAACTGACTCATTTCCATTTGGTGATGATGTGCTTTAGCTGCTCTGATGGAAGGGAATTAAGAAAAAAATTTAAAAATAATTCAGAACGACAAGAAATAGTCAAAAAGTTATCAGTAGTTTTAGACATCTGATTGCAATAATCCTGAACCACAAAATGATAGGAATACATTCCCAATTGCAAGGAGCTTCCTTAAAAAACAAGTTGATTAACTGTAACAAAAGGAGTAGTTGCTTTCTTAAGAGTATTTTAAATGCAGCTGTAATTAGTGGCATGTGCTCTCAAGGGCCATCTCTGAAGCTTGCTGAAGAAAGACTGAGAATATGTTTTAAGACTTGCTATACGCCTCAGTGTCACCATCTGCTCTGCATGCTTTTTGTCATGTTGAGGAACAGGTCTTGGTCTTGTTCTGAGACTCCAGGAGTCTAAACGTATTTTCACCCAATTACTTGCATCAGATTCACAGGCCTTTGGATACTGAAGAAGGCCACTGCCCATGGTAAACTGTTTTCCAGCAGCAGCACACCCTACATCAGAGCCTTAGGGCCTTCAAAAACCAGCCCAACAGGGAGAGGACCAAAGACTCACAGCGCTGCTCAGTAGAAGCACAGGAAGAAGAGAAAGGAGAAGGGAATGCCTTTACATGCTTACAGATCAAATGCATATTGCACCATGCTTTTTGTCCCTTTAATGTAGGAACAAAAAGAAGAAAGAAAGAAGGAAAGAAAGAAAGGAAAACATTTCACGTATTCATTTCTGAGACAAAAATCATTTGCTAAAATAAAACTTCAGTAAAATATCCTCCCATAGATGCATTTGTTTTAACTTCCACCTTAAATTAAGTTTCTCTGCAGAGAACTGATCAGGTAGCACAATAAGCAGCATTTTTACCACAGGAGCTAGTGAGCTCCAGTATTTTATGGAGGAGAATAATGTGCTTTCATGGTAAAGACGAATGACTGCAGCAGGAAGTGGCAAAATGCTGCATTGCTCTGTCCTAGTTAATCCCAGAACTCACACACCAAGACTGTGATAGATGGCCCATTTTCACTCCATTCTGCAGCTGCCCATGGTTCTAGGGGGCTCAATACTTGCTGCATAGACTGTGCAGGGGCACGTTCAGCTGGGCTCTGCAGCCACAAACTGTGTAACAGCCCTAATTAACAACAGCAACTCTTTTATCTGATAGGGTAAAAGTTCTGCTCTGTTTTCAGCTGGGATCGAGTTGATTTTTCCTTCATAGTGCCTGGTATGCTGCTGTGTTTTGGCTTTAGGAGAAAAACAATATTGATGACACACCAAAGTTTTGGTTGTTGCTGAGCAGTGCTGTACAGAGCCACGGACGTTCTCAATTTCTCAGCTCCTTGTACTACCCTGCCAGCGAGGGGGGCTGAGGGGACACGAGGAGCTGGGAGGGAGCAAAACCAGGACAGCTGACCTAAACCAGCCAAAGGGATATTCCATACAATTTGACACTATGTGAGAAAAGCCTGAAAACTGTGGGGAGTTGGGGACTAGCTGGGCATTGGTCAGCAGGCAGTGAGAAATTGCTTGTGCATGACTTACTCTGTGTCTATATGTATATAAAATTATCTTTCTTCTTCCTCTTCCTTTTCTGTCTTAGTAAATAGTTTTTATCTCAACCTATGAGTTCTACTTTTTTTTTTTTTCCCTCTCTTATTCTCTCCCCCATCCCCACTGAGAGAGGGAAGTGTGCAAACTGTGTGGTGCTTAGCTGTCTGCTGGCTTAAACCACTGCAGGGTTTCTCTAAAAGCACTTGCACTCTGAAGCTCATTCTAACACAGGTTATTTATATTGTTGGAACATCCATGAGAGGGAGATGAGTTGTTGTATGTACCCTGAGGAAGTACAAGCTACAGAGACCTTCCTGTCTCAACAAGAAAGTGGATGACAAACTTAAAACCTGAACTAGGCAAGAGGGAATCCAGAGCTCCGTAGCGTCGAGCACTAAGCAGTTCAGATAAGTAGGTCTAACAGCCAAAGAATTTAAAGTCTGGACTTGTTGGGCTATAGGAAGGTTTCATTTAATTTTGGAAACCTAAGCAGCAGTAGTATTTTTCTGACCAAACAGCACTGAATCTGACATAGTTAAAGGATGTTGACCAGACCATCAGCTACCTTAAATGTACACTCTGATTCTCTGCAAGGCATTCAGTGCTTGCCTATATGGGATGTTCAGGTTGTACCTACACCCTATCCCTCTCCCTTTTGGGTTCACGTATGCATCCTTGCAGTGCTCGGGGTGACACCAACTTGCAGACAGTGTTTTGATTCATGCATTGCATGTGATTCAGACAAGTCAAATAGCCCTTAGGTTGAGGCTCAGAAGATTCTCAAGTCTCTTAGCACTCCCTACATGTTCCATTAATACCTGACACGCAGCACAGCATAGACTCCTGCAAGCTGTTCATTTCTTCTCCAGCGACTGAGCAGAGCCAACATTTTTCTGTGGCTGCTGTGACAGAAGTATTTGTGGAGCAGTTGGATGGAGGTCACCGAAGTAGCTTTGGAGATCCTTGTGGAGCGGTCTGCTGCAAGAGCTAGTTGGAATTAGTGTGCATTTTAATTGAGAAAGGCTGGGAATGTGCGTGGAATAAAGGTCATAGGAGTGGAATCACATAAAAACAGTGGGAATTAGCTGAAGGTTCATTCCACCAGAAAGGCAGCTAGAAAGAGGTGAACAGGAGAGGCATAGATGCACTTCCATTGACAGAGGCTACTAGCACAAACAGGCATAAGAGGAGAAGTTAAATAGAGAAGCAGGTGAAGGACATAGGAAAGAAGAAACAGAAATATCCCCCATACTAGACACCAGAGGAGTAACTAGAGAGCAGAATGAAAAGCAGCAGGAAAGGAAACTGAGAAGCAAAGAGCCTAAGGGGCTCTGAAACAAAGAGCAAAGGGGTGGCAACATCAGAGAGGGGAAAGTACTGGTTGTGCTCAGACGTTGTACTTCACTGCAACAGCAGGGACAGACAATACTTGGGATTTTTCCCTGCTTTGCAACAGATGACCTCCCAGACATCATTTGTTTTTCTCATGGCAAGAGCTGCAACAGGTTAACGATGGCAATATGAACATTTAGGAAGATAACTTCTTTTCCAAGCATCCCACGTCCACTAGATAAAATAGGAAGGAAAATAATGCAACAGAATTAGTAAGTAATGGAGAACAGCAAAGACAACCCACAGTGCATAATATGGAAAGAAAATGCAAACAACAACAACAAAAAGAACCACTATTGCTGCATTACCGCTGCGTGAAACGAGAAAGCCTCCTGCACCACAGAGAGCAGTCTTTTGAAAATCAGCCTCACTCAGCTCTTTGATTTTGTGTATAATTCTATATCCCCACTTTGAGAAAAATACCACACTCCTAAGCGCTACGCAAGGCAGCGTGAGGGCAATTCTCTCTATCAAAGGCACAGTCTGGTTGAAGAAGTCAGCTTGAGCTCATTGCTTTGAAGCACTAAGGTAAATTTAGTTACCCTGAGAAACTTTACCACAGAGCAATCAGGAGACAACTCAGAGTTGGAGGAGGGTCACTAGAAAATCATCCAGACAGAGGCGCACAAGAAGTGTCCTGCCTAACCCAGCATGCCCTCCTTTTCCAGCCCATCACAAAGAAGAAGGAGAAGGGAGGCAGCAATTACACCTTCAGCTCCAGGGCTCTGGCACAAATACCATAATCATTCAGAACAAGAGGGATGCATTCAGATCGCAAGCAGCCACTCCATCATAATTGCAGCAATAATTTTAAGGAACTTGGCCCCCATGTGTCACCTCCAGCAGCTTCATTTAGAAATCAGTCTGAGCATTATGGGCCTGACCCAACAACAGTCTTAAGAGCAAATAGGGAGTGATGATTAGTTGGGCACAAAAGCATCTCAGGGCTTTCTGTTGGTGCTAATATACCACACCCACCCTGGTAACAACAAGCCTCAGGTGACTGATGGCTTAGAGAGACATTTAACACCCTCTCCCCTCATTTCTAGAAATTACATTTCACTTAATTCTACAAAGCAAAAGCGCCCATGCTGTGAATGTGAATAATCAGAGAAGCGCTGGAGTTTGAGATTCAAGCCGAGCCTAAACCAGCAATCATATTCTTGCTCACAGCACCCCTCAGGACTCAGATCTCTTCAAATCAGAGACCCCTCATCTCCAGCACTCTGCTGGTAAAGTGTCATTTCTGCAGTGTCTCCTCCCTGTCAGGTTTTTCTAGGCCTGGAAGCTGTGATTCCCCGCAGCTTCAGGGAAAGTTAGATGAAGGCACCTGCGACAGAGAAGCAGCACCAAACCAACCATTTTGCATCCCCCACTCCTCTACACACGTGGTGGTAACACCCATTAAGCCCATCAACATGACAAAAGCCCAGGTCCCAGGCCACCTG
The DNA here is from genome assembly GCA_013396635.1 of Penelope pileata. Classification (NCBI taxonomy): domain Eukaryota; kingdom Metazoa; phylum Chordata; class Aves; order Galliformes; family Cracidae; genus Penelope; species Penelope pileata. The sequence goes on from WBMW01000972.1 coordinate 5,040,768, forward strand.
CCTGTCCTCTGTAGCGTTGGGTGACAGTGAGATTTAACAATATCCAGCATGTGGCCTGGGTTTTCAAACCAGTGACTGTCACATTTCAACAAAATTGAGGGTTTTGATTAATTTCAACTAGTTTCCAGCACATTCCAAGCTATATATATACACACCTAATTGTTGTGAAACAGTGAACTAGTTTTTGGATGACGGGGTAGATTGCGTACAGAAGGTTCTTGCTTACATAACAAGACCACTCCACAAGGCCACTCCAAAGATAAGACTAGCCCTTGAGGCTGCAACCAGCAAAAAGCATCACACAAATGAACTTTCCATCCCTAAAAAGGAAAAGAGGAACTAAAGGGCACACTGAGGTGACCACCAGGTGTCCCAGAAAGACCCCCAGGACCCCAACCAAAAAAAGAATTGAGCATGTGCAAGGAGGCAGAACCCTATGTTAATGATTTCAGGGAAAAGTCTTGAATATATACGTGCTTTCCAGGAAAACCATTACATATGTTACACAAGTAATGTATAAGAGCTAAAGATCTTTTGAACCAGGTATGCACATTTCAGGCAGAGTTGATTCCCCTGTGCATCCAGTGCCGTAATAAAGAAGGCTTCTTAACACCACATTGGTATTAAGGAGTTTTCTTTGAATTAGCTGTTTGGCCTGTAAAATCAGCAATACCTGTAACAACTAGAATTCCTTTGGGCCTCACTGCATTTCGTGCTCACCTTTTGCAAGTTTTGTGCCTCCGAGTTGTACAGCAGTCCCCCAGTAGGGACACTCAAGAAAAAGACTTTCTGGCAGAAAACAGAATTTAACAGCTGAATAGTAAAATCTGCAGTTGAACACTACCAGTGGTCAGTATGGCCAAAGCAATCCCTTTTGTTTCGCAGGAAAGGAAAGGAAAGATTTTAATGCTTTTCAGATTTCATTTTAAAATACAACTATTCACAGACAATGTAAACAACTGCCCTCTTTAATATTGTTACTAAAAGCAGAAATGAATATTTCATGAAAATACTAGAAGGTGAATACTAAATAGCAAGAGACTAATGCTAATGATTGTTTTACTTGCAAATAAAGCCTGAAAAACAAGTCATTTTTTCCATAAAATTTCATGCCAGCATAGACCAGGAGATCATCAAGTTTGACCTTGACTTTAGCAAACCACAGGACATCATCCAACTGCACCTTGTATTAAAGCAGATAACTTGGAGTGAAGTTTTCCAGTTATAATTTAAAGATTTCAAGAACTGAAGGAAGTAATGGAGGTATCTTTACTCCAACACTATGGAAAAATGCATATCCAGTGTCCAACCTGAATTTGCATGGCTTTGATGTTAGTCTTTTGTCTATCACGGTATTGAAATCTCTCTGCATTTTCGCTCCATGATACATACGATACTAAGGACTCAATTTAGTACACAAAAACAGACTCCTTAGTGTTCCAGGTGAGATAAGAACAGGCCCCTTTGTGTATGAGATAAGCATGAGCAGCCCCCCTTGGCATAAACGTTATAAAGAGGTGCCTAAGAACAACCTATATGCCAAAGAGCAACATACTGCGAAGAAAGCAAGATGCTCCTCAACATCAGCACCATATGTAGGCAAACTAAGAGACCAGACACCCTTCCCCCAGTCCAGTACCTTGCAGAGGCAGTTTCACAGTGTATTAGGATATGCATTAGATTTCCTGGAAATAGGAAATTATATGAATATTCATTTTTTTAATGTATATAATGAGTGTGCTTTTGTCCCTTGGTGTGCATGTTAGGAGGATAAATCCACCATGGACCCAGCGCTGCAATAAACCAATGTCAGTTTTCTGAAGTATCATTTGGTTTGGAGAGTTTACTTGGTTACTTGGCACCACAAGTGGTAGCCAGCCACAATTAGAAAGCGACAGACTCAGTTGCAGTCAATACGAATAGTCACAGAGAGGCTAGGGGGATCTCTCTGTACATCTTCCTGGAGAGGCAGTTCGTAAACCATTTTAAAAAAAAATCCAAACATTCAGCTGCAATGTAAAATTTTAATTCAAAATCGGATCATGCTCTATGTATGAGTCATCCTTCTACTCCACCCAAAGCTGGCAAATTCCTGCTGCATCCCACAGCAATAAAGCAACTGAAGCGATCAGGGTTTGTGCAGCAGACTCACCACTGCACCTTATGCCTAACTTGGCCTTTCCAGCCACATTTCTCAATAACTGTTTTGCTCTGTCTTCCATACAGCCACTTGGACACACCTCCATGTTATCACATGCTCCTGAGTCTATTCCCCGCAGAATACCTCCCTCCTGCTGGGGAAGGATCCCTCATGCTTACAGCAGGCAGAGGAGTTGCCCTCCTGAGTCTAGTGACACCTTCACAGTCCCCTTCAGTTCTGCCCAGGTAGAGGTCCTGAGTACTTGAGCACTTGCAGCTGGGTAAATTCCCACTGCCCTTTTACCTATGGTTTGCCCTACAGCTGGTGATCAGGCCAAGTTCAGCTCTGGGCAGACCTCCCAACACCCTTCTCAGTCACACACATGCATTCACTTACTGGGGACAGCAAAGATGGCTGTACCAAGTCTCCGTGCACCAAGCAGCTTCTGCATTTGCACCACAGGGGCCTGCAGTTCATTTGGCTGCTCCAGAGCTCATAATGACCCTGTGGCCATTTAAACCACCTGGATCCAATCTCCTGCTCATTGCTGACAAATGTGCCTAGCAGGTATTCACAGGCATCTCGGCTTAGGAGTAAATCAGAGGGGAAGAGGGGCTCTTGGCACATACCAAATCCATCTACACAGTGAGGAGACTGTTGCAGAGCCCTTCACACGTCTGGGATAAGATCTGCACCTCCCTCCCTGTAGAGCTTCATTGATTTTCAGAGCCGCTGTCAGACTGCCTTTTCAGTATTATTTTTTTCCTACGGCATGCTTCTTCAGCACAAGTTCATTTTAACAGAGTTTGGATGTGTTATGAAGGAGCATGGATGGTTGCAGCAAAAGTGATAACACAGGTTCACTTTCCTAAGCACCAGCTTTCTGCTTTGCTTCTGCCATCTCTGGTGGCACTGTATATGTGCGCCTGTGTGACCTGCCAGCTGCAAAGCAGAAGCTCCACTCAAGTTGGACGCTCAACTCAGTTCCTGAACAAACTTCAACCATCACCAAAACAAACCTTCATCAATGACGTCAACAGTGAGATTGAGTGCTCCCTCAGCAAGTATGCAGATGACACCAAGCTGTGTGGTATAGTTGACACACCTGAGGGACAGAATGCTATCCAGAGAGACCTAGACAGGCTTGAGCAGTGGGCACAAGAGAATCTCATGAGGTTCAACAAATAGAAATGCAAGGTCTTGCACCTGAGCCATGACAACCTTCACTGTCAATACAAAGTGGGGGATGAAAGGATTGAGCACAGCCCTGCCAAAAAGGGCTTGGGTGTGGGGTAGTGGTGGATGGCAAGCTAGATGTGAGCCAGCAATGTGCGCTCACAGCCCAGAAAGCCAACTGAATCCTGGGCTGTATCCAAAGCAGCGTGGCCAGCAGTGCGAGGGAGGTGATCCTGCCCCCCTGCTCTGCACTGGTGAGACCTCACCTGGAGCACTGCGTCCAGATGTGGAGTCCTCAGCACAGGAGAGACGTGGAGCTGTTGGAGCATGTCAGAGGAGGGCTGCTAAAACGATCCAGGGCATATAACAGCTCCCCTATGGGGACAGGCTGAGAGGTCTGGGGCTGTTCAGCCTGGAGAAGAGAAGGCTCCGAAATGACCTGATAGTGCAGTATCTAAACAGGGACTATAGGAAAGAAGGGGACAGACTCTTTAGCAGGGTCTGTGGTGACAGGACAAGGGGAAATGGTTTCAAACTGAAAGACTTACACTGGATATAAGGAAAATGTTTTTTATATTAAGGGTGGTGAAGCACCGGTACAGGTTGCCCAGAGAGGTGGTGGAAGCCCCATCCCTGGAGACGCTCAAAGTCAGGCTGGACAGGGCTCTGAGTGACCTGATCTAGTTGTAGGTGTCATGGTTCACTGCAGGGGAGCTGGACCACATGGCCTTTAAAGGTCTGTTCCAACTCTAAGGATTCTTCAGCACCAAGCTGAAGGTGCCAGACTGTTTCTGGACTGCCCTTGCTGCCACCAGGCCATGTGACTTTGGCATAAGCTTGGTTTAGCTAGTGCTCCAGGGACAGCAGTCTGTCTCAAGAAAGCAGATGGAAAGGGTACATTTGAAGGAAGAAGAAGTCGTACATGATAGAGGCTAGCTGTACAACTTCACAGAGGACTGGAAAGTACTTGGACACTACAGCAACAGAAGAAGTACAAATCTTACTCTACAAAAAGAGTTCCCCTTCCTTATCTAGTTCATAAATGAGCCAGTTTGCAAGTCAGTGGAATTAATGTCAGCACATTGGCATCTTTTAACTTTTTCTTTACTACTTTTCCCCACTGCAGTACTCCCCGCTTCTCTCTGTGTCTCCAAAGACACTTGTTGCTGATCTGGGCCAACTTCCAGCTGACCTAAAAATGCACCAAACTGCTGAGTCCATCTTTGGTCATCTCTTTGGCTAGTAGTTTTCCCACATTTTGGTAAGAAATTCTTTAACTTTGGGAACTCTGCTCATTTGTCAGATTGATCAAGTATATCCACCACAATCAGGAATTCTTGTGAGTGGAAGAAATACCAGACAGACAAGATAATGCAAACCTTATTTCTTTAGGAAGCCAGTCTCAAACATAGCACTGCTAACACTGAAGAGCTGGGGTAATTTACATTAACCTATTAATCTTCATAGCCCCTCTGGACCACTGCTGGAAAGCACAAGGCATGCTTCTAGCAATCTGCTGGCACGAGTACCTGTGGGTACCTGACTCAGCTGTCCTTTGCCTAGCGTGTAAATTATAGAACAATCAGTCAATTTATTCAAGTTGGGAGAGTGGTGAAATACCCACTTATATCTCTCCATGCTATTGATCTTGTCATGCTGCCAAGCAGACTCAAAATGACAGCTCTGCAATCAGGACACGAAAACAAGAACTGCTGCATCAGACGTTCCTTCCAGAGGCATATTTAGAAAAGAAAAAAAAAGCAGCAGCTAGGAGTGCTCTCTTAGACCAATCTAGCTCGGTTTGCCTAGAGAGAGGACATACACTCCACAACTGCAGACATACATCTATGGATAATGTGGTGATCTGAAACACCTGACACCCTGGGTTTAAATCCTTCCATAAAACAGACAGAAGGAATCTGTAGATGGAATAAGCCTCTGTTCGTTGTTCCCAAATTGTTGCTGTCCAGTTTTCCCTTATCATCCCAATTAAAAGCATTTCTAGATAGCAGAGACAAACTAGAAGTTTTCATGAAGAAGATATTTTCTATTTTCCTCAAGTAGAGAATTTTAGGATTTTCACTGAAAATTAGGTTCCGAAAGATTTCCTTAGATTGTCAGAGCACCTTCCCCTTCTTTGTAGGGCAACTGAAAAGCCAGAGGCCTTTTGCCATAACTGTGATTGCAATGCTTTCCTCAGCCACGCTGGGCATAGTTAGGCTTTTACCCATTATTAGGGAACAATGCCTTCTTTTTTTACCCCGAGAAAAGGAGAGGCTATGTGCCCCAGTGAGAGCTAGGCTAGGCTCAGCATCCACCTCCAGACAGAGCCTCTGCAAAGATAGCGGGAAGTCAAGGAAGTTCAAAGTAGATTGTTGCATTGCTTACTCCTCTGACCTCCTGCAGTCTCTTTTTGGTCTCTTTTTCCAGCCAGGCTCACTGAAACCAACATGGCACCTCATAATGTTTCCTATCCACAGGGCCACGAAGCACTGTGAGGCATAGCGCTATCTGTTATGTGGAGCTTTGGCATGTCTCGAGCTCTGTAGAGCTCTGCATATTGAGGAGCTGCAGACCTAGCCCAAGGACTCTGAATACCGGGCAGCAGCACAGCAGCAGCTGCAGAGCACAAAACCTCTGCGGGGAGATCTGCTCTTCTCAGCAGTCTTGGCAACTCTCACCACAAGTGCATTCCTTTCGTCTCAACACTGCATCCAGAGTGAGGTAAAGTTAGAAGTGAAGACATGGTCAGCATTTGCAAACCCTCCTTGAGGAGAATGCCCTGAAAAAGCAATGCTCCCAAAGGGCTGTGGTGCTGGCCTGCAGCTTCAGACACCATACAGCCACAACTCAACTCCAGTGTTTGACCCGACCTCCCCCTCTCCACCACTTGTCTCCTCCAGTACGTTCATCTGGGGCTCCATGCAGCTATCTAGCAGGTGGCATCAGAAGCCTACATGGTCCTACCTGGAGTGTGGGGGAAAAAACAATAAATACAAAACTCCTTTATCCAGAGCTTCAGTCTGGTAGTCAGAGTATTTTTGTACTCTGTAAAATTGTGCTTCCATAAGTAACAAAAAGTTTGCCTGCCCATTTTAATTGTTGCAATATGACAGGGCACTTGGTCCTGGATGATAACCTCAGTTTCATCTTCAGCTGTGTCATGCAATTCCATCCAATCTGAAGCCTAATTCTCATGCACAAGTTCCACAGCATTCATTTCTGCTTCTCCATTATTTATCCCTATTACAGAACTAGACCAGAAAGCCCACTATTTCCACTTCCATAACCCTTTAGGTTTGTAAAATGCTTTCTATCACACTGGAAAAACTGGAAGACAGTTGGAGCATCGCATTAATTAGGTAGTTCAACGTGGGGCAAGATCTGATCTTCCTCCAGCATTTAAACTCTTGATATTGCAGTAAGTACTAATTCTCAGTCAAATACTTTTTATTATTATTTTTAATATTCCTTATCACCTTGTCCTGCAGTTGAAAGGAGTATTATGCATTCTGATACATGCAAGGTTCGCACAGCTCATTGTGATGTGACAAAATTCTCATTAAGGAATTATCTAAATTCTGGAAGAGTGCCTGGAAGGATAGCTGTGTATGAGTATGTTAAGTGCCAAATGTTAGCACCTGTTTCTTTTAACCCTTCTCATACCAAGTCAATCACGTAGAAAGCCACTGAGCAGCACAACCGCTGTGTCGGTCCACGGGGGTTTGCAGAGCTTACTCTGTGCTCTAAGCTTGGCCTGATGCTGGCTCTACCTGGCAGCAGAGCTGCCCAAGTGTATTTAAGACAAGGTTTGTACAACCAACCCCTGCCTCACACTCACTCTGATCCCCAAACCAACTTGACTTCACAGCATTTCTGGGGTTGTTTTAACTGGTAAGCTGGCAGTTATGTCTGAGACTAATGCTGTAGGCAAATTTAGTCCCAAGCCTTAGCCAGAATAAGTCCCCTAAGAAGTCTGCTTTCCTAGCCCTAAAATAACCTGGTCTCCTCATTCGCATTCATGCTCAGTAAAATCCGGAAGATTTTGAATCAAGCTTGCCCTCTGAGGTCCGGGCAAGGCACTACTAATGTTCATACTTACTTATCAATAATTAGGATCAAAAGCATAAAGACGTCCACTCATATCAGAGATAGATGATCTGGCAGCAGAGCTATGAGCAAATTGAATCAGACTGAAACATCCTTAAATTAGTCTGGAGATTATCAAAACATTTGCAGTTTTGGATGTGCAAACACAACCTGTGCTTTTAAAAATCCCGTAGCGTACTTAAAATTGCAGTCCCACTTTTCCTCAAGAGCTAATTTTGCCAATGCGAGCTTTCTGAAGAGGGAGTTGGCAGGTCTAGCTCATTAGTCTGAGCTGTTAGAAAGCTCCACGCCACTGCACACCACAGTGTGCCCTTGCTCTGCTTGCACTGGTCCTTGAAGGAGGGGATCCTTGCCAAGAACAGAACATCAAGCAGAGGTGCAGGAGGTGCTCCTCCTCAAAGATAGAGGAGGACCAGGGAATGCTTCTCTGGGCAGCTGAGCTGAGAAGGTTCACTGGGCAGAAGAGCAAGGAGTTTTCTTGCTGATGAAGAGCCAAGGGGCTCAACCTCTGACTATCCTGCAGTACCTCCCTCCTCAATGGTACTCAGGCACGTAATAGGACATCTTCTGAAGATTCAGGAGCAGCTGATATCTCTCTCCAATCCATTGGCAAGTGATGTTTTAGCCAGCTGAGGCACTGGTCTGCCCACTGACAGTTTCTCTGGGTCATTGGGCTCCTGATCAGGGTGGAGTCAAGCCTTCACCTTGCTCCCCATAGCTGATAGACGCTCTGCTGCTCAGCCATTCCTGTTTAGTGAGCTGTTCCATGTACCTTTGCCAGCAAGCATCTGGGTACCAGATGAATTTCATTGGTAGGAAAAAAGAAATGACTATAGGACATGTAGACTCTTGGCTTTCCTGCCTGGAAATGTACCTGGCAGCCTCAGTCTTTAGTGGATCAATCCTGAGTTCCTAGATCCCAGAACCTAGCAGGTTCCTAGATCCCCCAAAGCCCAGCCTGTCCTTCCCAAAGGACTAAATGACTCCCCCTTCTAGATGTTAGGAGAAAGGACTGATGCTATTCCCACTACCAGAGTCCTACAGTTCTCACGAGAACCAAGCTATCCAACAGCTTCCTTCCCTCCCAAGCTTTGTATGCTGCTAATACAAGCAGTTGTTTCCACCATCACCACCACTACATTCTCCCTTAAATACCTCATGATTTTTTTTGCTGAGTCTGAAGAATACAATCACTGGAGCGTAGGGAAAAAAACAGCAAAGAATCCTACTCTGCATCTTCACAAGGGCATGTCTCTAAGCAAGAAACGTGTCTGATTTTACTTTTATTTATGCCCTTCTGAGGACAAGTGGAGAAGAGCCTTTAATCAGGCCTGGCTGGATGGTACACAAGCTGCTTAGTTACTTACTAAGTGAATGCATTAGGGGTCTGAGCTGTCTCACTAGCACAAGACAACAATTGCCTTAACCAGCTTCCTTGTTCTGTCCCTGAACCAGAGATATTCATAGCGCAGCCAACAAGCTCGCTAAGACTTACCAAGAGCTCATGCCTTCCTCCCTAGGTTTTGTTTTCAGACGTGTACTTGGCAAACACCAAAAATAATACTACAAACTGAGCAGCAGACTGTTTGTTTACATCCTTTCCTTGCAGGTTGCCTCTGGATTAGGCTAGTACAAATTTATGGAGCAGAGTCCAGGCAGTTGCTGCTTTGCATAGCATGAAAACTGGCTCTGCTGTCTGCAGCGATGCTGTATGGTTGGGGCACTGGCTGGAGCACTCAAAGGTGTCTTAGAGTTGAATACCTCCCTCAGAAGAAGCAGTGAGCCTGCAGTTCCCAAAAGAAATTTCTCTTCAGCTTGCCCCATAAGGCTGGGGTGTCACTGGTACACAGTGCTGGGATGGGAATGTAACATCCTCTTCAAGGCTGCTGGTCCCCTTCTAAGCTTGCGAAGGGCTTCATCTACCTTCTAAAACAACAGAGCAGACCCTGCTCCCTTACAAGGCCACAGGGGAGTTCTCTGTCCCAGGGGCTTGTCACAGACTCCCACTCCCTGGGAGAGGGCAGACAGCATAAGCCACCTCTCTTCTTTAACATACCCTGAGCCAGCTGCTTCCCCAGCCTTAACCCCATCCTCCCAAGGCCTCCTCCAGGCACATATGCTTACATAAGTGAGGGTAGGATTGCTCTTTTGCAATGTTCACAGGTGCTCTGGTTGTTAAACCCCTCAGGTTGGGCACCACTACTGCTATATTTAGCTGAGTGGTGCTCATTAAGATAGCAAAGCTGAAGAACAATGGCATTGTAGAAATGAACTAGGCTTCTTATCTCAACAGCTAATAATATCTCAGCCATTCCCGCAAAGCCAAGAAGTACAGAGATCAAAGCAAGGTCCCGATAAGAGCATTTTCAGGAAACACAGGGATTTTTTAAACCATAAATTCTGGCTTGAGCAGACATTCCACACTATCCCAGGCACAACGCTTTCCATTTAAACGTCTCTGAATCCTCACCCTTTAAAATATTCACAGAAATGCATGAAGCACTTAACATTTCTAACCACTTTCTTTAATTAGTCTGCAATATTTTAGATACATTTGACAATTTAAGATCTTTACTGAACCCCTGCAGAATTCCTGAAGGTCTGTCTATAACATTTTTACTTAGAGAAATCTGTGTTAGCATTCAATGCACATCACTATATTTCGTTTTCAGGATATATGACATTCATTTCCCAGAAAGACATGGAAAGAAATAGAAGAACATCCTGTTTCTTTACAATAAACCTGTTGCTCAGGTATTTCCATTGATTTTTCTCTATATATTTCTGAAGCACTGTAAGAGTAAATTTAGGATCCAAAGCAGGAAGAAAAAAGTTTTTTTTCCAGGCAAACCCGAGTTTGGTCCGTCAATCAATCATGAGGAAGAAGACAATAAGATCCATCTTCCTGGCCCAATGAGGTGATGCACTGCAGCTCCTCAGAGCTGAGTAGGCTGCCCGCAGATTAAACAAAATTAATCAGAAAGGCTTGAGAACAGCTTCTTGAGAAGTGAAATCAGTAAGACACTAAGCACTCACTACATTTGCCACCATTTGCCATTAATCACAGGCTTTCCCACTTCTAAGCCATGCCTGGGAAGCAAGTTTGGAGCAAACCTTTCCTTTTCACCAGGTGTGAAACTCAGAAGGTGCAAGTTACAGGAGAGAACTGAACATGGCAGCAAGTCCAGCCTTCCACCAATACCGGCCCAATTCAGCTCTGTGCTGTGCCAAGACTGGCCCACAAGTACCTGACTGCGGGAGTGAGGTGCTTAGGAAAGCTCATCTGACACCACAGGTCATGGAGGGAGAGGCCATCACACTGCACAGATGTGCTTTTTATGGATGCCAGCCCTCACTCACCAGTCACACCCCATATAGTCAAACACAAGCCTGTCTGTGAAGGTTAGAGCACTGCTCCAAGTACTCCCTGCCATTTCAATATGCGACACAAATGCTCTTCCAGCTCACATTTACAGGAGCAATGCAGCACTAAGAAGAATCAGTGTTCTCAGCCTCCACTAGATGCTTCCTCTAATTCTGCTCCCTTCAGTGGTCATATCAAGATGTACACCTACAACCCATTTCCAAATTCGAATATACCATGGAAGCAAAAGCAGGTGACTCAAATCAGCCACATTGTTGTTAAATAAATCACCTACTCTGTTTGAAAGTATTCAGAAGATTTTAAATAAAATTAAGCCTAACTTAATTTTACTTGGTGGAGATTAATCATATGTACTACAAGACAGAGGTCCTCATTAGTACTGTTTACAGCGCCCGCCCACAACATGACAGGAGAGAAAACAAGTCATTAATTCTCGCATAATTGAGGAAAAATACATACATCTGAGACTTCAGCACAAAATTCTGACCTACAAAGTCAGCTCATTTAAACATCATCACAACAGAAAGTTACCATCTGATGAACTGCACAAGGAGCAGCTTTCTCACCGGGCAATATTACAGCAGCTTTGCCACTCCTCAGCTGACTTACATGAGGAAACTGCTTTTCAGTCTCTATCTGGGCCAGTGGTTTTCAACCTCAGCTCACAGATTCACAGAATTTAAGGGACTGCAAGTGGTAAATAAGAAAGCATGTACATATGGTCTACACAGATCCAAAAACTGGACATCTCTTAAGTGGTCTGGTCTTCTGGGGAATGATTTAGTGTTCCAAAAACTGGGGTTGTTGAAAAATCACCTGCCCAAACAATAAATTATTAAGGGTAGTGATTGTATCTTACAGTGAAAGTGAAGTGTACAGCACCCCATTTTGTTGGCTGTAAGGCACTTGAAGAGTCAGATCTCCCATGAAAAGAAGCAAACGTGAATAACTTTGCTGAACTGATAAGATCTACTTGGAAGTCACATATAATTGTCTTGTTTCTCTGATTTCCATTTTGAATAAATAATCCTACATCCAGCTGCTCAGCCCCATCTGAGTCTTGAACAGTTTGTCAGCACAGGTTGGAGAGATGAGAGCAGCACTCTTCCTTACAGGATTTCTACTCTGAATGCACCCATCCCACCCTCAAGCACCTCAATGCACCCTCAAGCCAGGGCAGGCAAATCTGCATCCTAATTTGATTGCCAAAATATTACCAAAACAAGAAAAGGGTGACTGGAAGGCTGTTAACCCTTCCTCAGCCACCCAGATGAGCTTTTCTGCAACAAAGCACTCAGTCTGGGCCCAGCTGCCCTTGGTCACAGTGCAGCCAGGCCAAGCCAGGCCTGCAGGAGCCTCGCTAAGCCACGGACTGCAGTGCTTATTTCAACTATTCGCCTATTCTTAATTATCTGAAGGCTGTACCCTCGCTCTCAATTCATGTGACCCTCCGAAGTAACTCTGCTTTAAGGCACCTCATTAAGACCTGGATCTCCTTTTAGCTGTACTGCTATAAACCAACAGGCTCTCTAGTAGAGTCAATAAAAGACATGAGCAAGGGGTTAGTTCTTAGCACCTGGCTCAAATCCGCCACTATTCTGGCAAACTGATATCTCTAAAGTGAATAACTGCGTAGAAGCGGCCTTAGGTGAGAAGGGAAACTTAAATATCAGGAAAGTGTTCCTGATTTTACTAACCTGGACATCTGTCTTCCCAGAAAAGCATGTCTCTCATTCCCAGAAATACTTAAGGGCAGAGGCACCTTTTGACAGTGTTTTCTGGTTCTCCCTTTTCTACTAAAGATTGGAAGACATATGGTGCTGGATTAAGTTAAATTTTCTTTGAACAAATCCTACTTGTCATTGTGGTGGTAAAAAAAATATTGTGGCAGTTAACAAGGTACTAAAGGAGTCCATCTCTCCCGCTATGGGTGCTTGGCCTTGTTAACATATAAATGATTGTCTGGAGTCCATTCGCTCCAAGAATGCACACCTGGCTTTGTTAACATTAGTGTGAGTTTTTCTTCACCTCTTTAGATTCTTTTAATCTGTATTAAATCGGGTCCCTGCAGTCTCTTGGCAGAGAACAGAAGAGCAGAGGGGAAAAATGCTGCCTGGGCATTGTCTCACTGCAATTATAGTTAATGAAGCTTCTCTCTGATCTGTCTTAAACCGTGCTTGTGTTATATTGCACTTGGAGTCTCTACATTCTCCAACACTATCAAGCCTGAAAACCTGGCAGCATCTTCCACTTTGAAGACCTTGAAAGGAAATGGTTTTTCTTTGCCCAGCTCCAAGTAAAAAAGATTAACACTCCCTACATACACCTCACAAAAGCTTTGTTAGTAGGCAAAAAGGAGCTGAATCCAATAAACAGCAAAGTCATCTTGTTGGCTTTTGTTGCAGACATCTATCAACACTGTAAGAGTGCAAGAACTCAGACTCCATCCCCAGCCCTGCTCTCACAAATAGCAAACTGGAAAACACATCTCACACATGGCCATCTGCCTTGTGCCGCTCACTGTTTACAGTGTCCTAGAGACAAGTAGGGCTGCTTCTGACCTCCAGAAGATATGGTAATCAAGGAAGCATCAGCCATCTCCCAGACTAAAAACTCCAAACTCTCGCAGTCTCATCCTAACAAGCACTTCTCTTTTCAATTCTCAAGCTTCCTCCCCATTTATTCCAGTTTATCTGGTCATCAAGTGACTTGTAGCCCTAGATAGCTGCAAGTAACAACATTTGGGCATTTAAACTCTGCTAAAAATCATCATTAGTTATTTGTACTCAAAAATCAATTTATTCTCAACTAAACAGAACAATACCAATATCATATATTAATGTACAAATGAAGCCTTAAGCCTGATATCAAGCTTGGGACTCTTTCAAGACACCGCCTGATGCTAATAACCAAAAAGATAGCCCTGCAAGGTCCCACTCGAGCCACTGCATACATTGCATGTGCATGCAAGCCTGCCCAGACTGCCTATGAGCCTTTTTTTCCATTTAAAAATAGTTATTTAATAGAGTCATTTACTAAGGTGGCCAATGAGTTATCTGACAGCTATTTTTCATCTGCACAGCAGTACATTGGAGAATAAAAGGGAACACTGGTTTCCAGAACAATCTTGGTCCAATAGAGAGACGCAGCTAGAATCAATGGCTATGAGCTTCAGCTTCCAAACAAGGCAGGATCCCTTGTCCCAGTGGATTCACTTCTAGAAGCTTTCCTTTCTAGCCAAAAATGGCTCAGGGTCCCAAGGAAACAAGTGAGAGCCTGAACACATAGCAATACATGGACAGTCTGAATAGGTGATCTGAAAAGCTCTATAGGCCTTGAATGCTGTGGTTCCAAGACAGCTTCCTCCAACTAGCAGGTGGTCATAAATCAATGGGCAGCTTTCTGACTCAGCAGAGACAGCATCCCCTTAAGTGACACTGACAAACGTGTCTGTTAGATGTGCTTTGCTACACTGCCTTCTGTTTAGCTTTTCCTGAAATTTAAATGCATAAAATACTATTAATATAAAGAGGAAGTCAGGTGTGAAATGAAATAATTCAGATGCAGTACTTGATCATAAAGTTGCTAATATAATGCAGAGGAAAGCTTATTCAAACAAAAAGCCTAAGAAGTCCTACAGCAAAGAAACATCTAGATGCTGTACACACCATGTCTCCTGCAAAGAAAAGCTTAGCTGTATTTGTTGTCAGCTTTCATGAAAGACTCAGGAATTGTTCTGTGCTGCAAGACCATCCTAGACCCTGCTCTCAGCACAGCTGACTTAGGAAGTCATAGCTACCTGGTACCTCCCAGAGCCCTCGCACTCGACACTTCCTATTGCAGCTTAAAAGATGCATACACAGCTGGTGTGGTTTCTTGCTGTCAGCCCTGATCATTGACTTCATCCACTGCCAAGGCTTCGTATCTGTTACTTGGTGGTACATTTGAGGAAATAGGGGAAAGAGTCATTCTGTTGCCATGAGTTACCAGAGATCGTGATGCCTCCTTCCCCAAGGTGTTCTCTGTTTGCTGTTAAGACCCTTAGAATCATAGTCCTCCAAGGTCCCTGCCACAAGGTCCTAATATTTCTCCTTGCAACACCTCAACTCTGTTTCATGTTTTCCCTCCCTAATACAGCACAGTCTGCTGACTTCCTTCTGCAGCAATTCCACCCACTGCACGAGTGACTCCTACCAGAGCACACCTTGCGCAGGTGAAGCTCCCACCATCCTACACCCAGGAGTGTGGGCTGCGGGGGTTATGGCCCTTCACTGCACAGCAGCCTCGCACAAGGGAAGCTCTGGGTGGCTTGACTTGTTCCAGATAGGCCAGGCTGGGCAGATGGTTCTCTGCTGCTGCAGAGCATGGCCCTCACCTGGTCTCATTCACTTTCTGTGTTGGCAGATGATACTAACTTTGGACCTCACAGGCTTCGCCTTCCTCCCAGCACTGTTGGTAATGGTAGCCAGCCAGCACCACCCAGTCCTCAGGTTGCTCAGTTCAACACTGGGGAGCACTGAAAGGGAAAGCTGGAGTAGAAGTCATGGCTCTTGCAGGAGATACAAGGGAACTCTCCCTATAATCTCACTAACATCTTCTAGAAGCAATTAACTGAGTTCTCTGCCCAAACCCTCTTTCCTCCTTCTTTCTTCCACTCGCTCAGATCTTCCCCGGTAGCAGAAATACCCGGCCATGACTTCTCACCTTTTGGACAGCAAAAATCCAACCCTACTTGTCTTGTTGTGTTAGATCAGCTGTTTTTTTTGGGGGGGGAGGGGGAGATGGCACTTGTTAAATCAACAACATGACTGTAGAAGAAAGTTACAGGCTCTTTGCTGGAATTACACCAATTCGTAAGTTCTTCATTATCTCAGTGATGTCTATTTGGAGAGAGCAAGCAACTATTTTAATACTGTTGACATTCTCAGAAATCATTTCTGGAGAGAATTTCTATTTGCATTAGTGTTACTACTCTGCATGGTTACTTCCCACAAGAAATATGGACTGTTTTAACTATGAGCCTGTCACCAGTTTTCCACCCAAGAAGTGGCATGCAGTCATTCAAGGCTGATTCCTTTGGGCCTGTTTATTAACTGTGTTCTTTGCTTTGTAAGAGTGTTTCATTTTTCTTCCAGCTAAGCTCTGTATTCCTTCCTGACATATTTAAAGATCCTTTATAAGCATCTTGTCATGAACATACTGAATCAGTTTTTAAAGCAAAGACTCTGTGATTCTGTGACATGGAAAAATCCACGATGGTCACTTTTGCTCCAAAGCTGACATTCCTCAGCTCTTATCGTCTTCTACAGTTGGACCCAATGGATCCCCCCAGGAGCTGGACTTGATAATCCTTGTGGGTCCCTTTCAATTCAGGATATTCTGTGATTCTGTAGGTCCAGTAAGGTTCATAAAGCAGTTCAGAGGGTCTTGAGATGAGAGAAGGGTGACATTTTGTGGTGGGCTAAGGGATCAGTGTATAAGGGGAGAGAACATTGGCCAGCCTCCTTGCACATGTCACATCCTCACCATGCTCCATGCTCACCCTGGGGTAAAGCTGTCAGCCCCTCTGATTGTTTCTGCTCCTGTCTGTGGGTCCATACTGCCATGCATTTCCCCCAGGAAGCCCTCCTGCACCTGCTGACTTGGTATCTGCTGCCAGAGGGTAAGGGACGCTTACCCTAGCCTTCTCCACCATACAGCCAAAGCTCACAACTCTGATGACACCTAAGGTAGTCTTGTTCCTGAATACAAGATGTCCCAGCAGAACTGCTCAGAGGATAGTTCAGGGTAGAAGACCACACTCCAAAGCCTGGGGATGTGTGGATGGCAAGGTACTGGAGTTTTTTCTGATGACCTGTTTGGCCCTACAGCCCAAAGAAATCAGGATTCTTCCTTCTTCTTAAGTTTCATAGCTTACCCCTTCTTTGTTCAAGGATGGAGGCGTTATCTGGAAAGACTCTTTCTGGAAGATGCAAGGCAGTGACAAAAGACAGGCAAGGGAGACATTCCCAGTCCCAGTTCTCTGCCCTATGCTCTTTCATGCAAAGATAATCAAAGCTCTAAGCAAAACAAACTAAATCATACCCTCCCTAAAACAATCAGAAAGATGAGAAAACATAAAAATGAGCTCACAGATAAGAACAACGATGGGACTTTCAGCAAGCTGATTATTATTGTAAAATCACCTCCCTGACAATACAGGCAATACACATCTTGCTTTCATTCTGTGTGCTATCTTTAATTTACTGTTACACGACACAATGGTCCATCGCCAATGGAGAAAATTGCTGTGCATTCTGCAAACTACTATGAACAATAAAATGCAATTCAGTCTCGCTTATTCATCATAACCCCATGACCTTGAGATATTTAAAAAGATAATGAAAGCACCTGAGACTTCCAAGTCTGAAAAGCATAGTGTACATACAAATGGCTTCTTTTTCATGAGGCCTTGTTCAAAATTAACAAGATATCTATGATGCGTACTGAAAAGCGAGAGCAACAAATAACCAATAAACAGCATTTCCTAGCATAGAAAACTACATCATACCTCGAGTCCTTTTTTTCCCCAATCTTGATGTGCATCTATTCTCGATTTCTTGTCCAGCTCTTTCCATAAATAATCTCCTACAGAAGACAAAGAGATTTTTTTCCTCCTCCAAACGAGAAAAACACCCTCCCCAGCCTGCTCTGTAGCACTGCAGTTTGTTTGAAACCCCCTCTAACTCCTGTGTTTGACATCCCAGTGCCCAGGACACCCTGCAGGGAACCAAAGTGTTGCTCTGGTCTGTGCAGCAAACATCCTTCTGCAAAGGCAGCAAGATCCAAGAAGGCCAACGGGATCCTGGGGTGCGTTAAAAAGAGCATTGCCAGCAGGTCGAGGGAGGTGATCCTCCCCCTCTACTCTGCCCTGGTCAGGCCTCAGCTGGAGTACTGTATCCAGTTCTGGGCTCCCCTGTACAAGAAAGAGAGGGACCTCCTGGAAAGAGTCCAGCGGAGGGCCACAAAGATGNTGCATGAAAACACTGCTCTGTGGGGATGGCATGTGGGCAATGCATCCCTAGGGAACTGAATAACTTCTATTTCTCCTTTGCCTGTGTGTTAGCAACAGCTTTCTCAGAGCCCTTCCTGGGAGCAGGAGTGGGAGGCTCAGGGTTTGCATGCTGCACATCCCCAACCAGTAAGTGCATGCTTCTCCCCAGCATGCTGAGTTTCTGTGGCGATCCCTTTAGTTTGGATATCGATTAATGGATAAAATACCAGATTATGGAATTTGACAGAGCGAAAACAACAAGTCTCTTTAAGTGATCTGAAGAAAGTGAAAGGATACACTGAATTTTTCAAGTGGTATCTGATCGTCTCATCTGCCAGCAGTTAAGACAGTTTTTACATACCAGTACTTTTCCATCTCTGACATTTTAAAAAAAGTCACTCATCAGTCTGGTTTGCTAAAAATGAAATATTTGGCTAAACCTCTCCTTCTCCAACTTGTATGAGATTTTAGAGAAAAACAGCCATTCCTCTGTATGCCAGGATGCAAAAATATTTGTTTACTATTTTCATTTGTAAATGACTGGCTGATTTTCATTTTAGAGCACAGCACTACCTATTGCCTTTGAAGGGAGTTAATCTTCTCCCCAGTAGAGTGCTGGTTCTGGTTGTGCATTGCTTCACTTCCTTGCTCTAAAGTAGACTTAGGTGTAGTGGGACCTTGCAGAAGTTTCAGTTCAAACTCTGCAGAGCCAGGGCTGCAGGCTAAAGTCTTTGGGCCAGGGAACCTTGTTTCGCTACTGAATTTTCGTGTCAGTAGGGACTGGGTCTCCCAGGAACTATCACAATGTACGCTGCTTGTGCATTATTTTATAGGTTCCAATAGTTCCCGAATCAGTAGCAACCAGCTGTTGGCACGCTGGTGTCGAAGAGCACCAGTGCATTGCAGATCACTTGTGGGGGCATTGGGATGACATTTACCCTGGCAGCAGCTGGCCTTTCTGATCCTGAAGAGAAGTGCTTCTCTCATGATGAGGCCCAGAACGTTACTTCATGTTTGTATTTCAGGAGGCTGAGAAAGCACCAAAAAGCCAGAGCATAAGTCCTCACGGAGGAAGGGCGGAGCAAGAAAGATAACATGTTCCTCTGCAGCAGCAGAGGTGATATACATCACACTGAAAAGGAGCTTGGAAAGAGCTGTGCCCATTATCACTGGTGGGGTATTTGGTGGCAATCAGCTCCTGTCTGTCCTTCAGCTCTGCAAACAGGTGTCTCCATTGCTGGAGAAGGAGGGCTCTTGAAGGGGCTGTTGAGTGGAAAACTCCAACAGAGAGAGTTAGATTCATCTATGCTTTGTCTTTTTTATGAACATAAAGAGGTATAGGTTGTTTTGACTTTGAACAAAGACTGTGGAGTTAGCTGGCAAGCCCAGTCTTTTTTTTTTTGTTTCAGGTTATTTGGGAGCACCTGAAATACTGAGGCTGCTCCTGTGGACTGCTGCCACAGAGCAACAACAGCTTCTTGCTAGTGACTGAGATGGATGGGAAAGCCTGTCATTTATAAGGTTATGTTAATTTAGCTCCACTAAACCTCTCTGGAGACCAATAATATTGATTTAGGATTTTGTTCTAATGACAGCTGAAAGGTGTAAGCCAGAAGAATTGTCTGTGCCTTGCCAACTGCTACCCCAATTACTGCCTGCAACAGCAGCCTGAAGTTCTCTCTCCTTTTTCACCTTAAGTCTCAGAACAGAATCCTGCACCAGGGCACCCAGCACCACATTCCTGAGTGGTGCTACATAGGGAACCTCCCAGCTGTGGGTACCATGCTACAGTTCTTGACATCCTCTGAAGGTAAAATTTGAGCTGTATCTTCAAATGGAAGTCAGTCCTTCATAGAACTGAACATAAACTTACTACCTGGGTCCTGCAAAGCATTTAGTTTTGTTTAGTATAGAAGTTAAGAAGGAAACAAAGCAAGAACTGAACCTTGCATTTTTTCTAAGGGTGCAGAGAACTTGTCGTCTGGGGAAGAATATCGAGAAAACCCTATCTTTTAGCAGGTCAGGTTGAGTGATGTCCATTTGTACCATACACAACTGCACAAATTCCCTCTCTCCTAACAGGGAAAGAGGTCGATAGCTGTTTCCCTCCTATCTGAGCTGAATGGGCTTTTTGAGTTCCTATCTGGCCTGAGACAGCATTGCCTTGGCTACTTTGCTAGTATCATTCTTGATTGGTGTAATTGGGATGTCCCACTGGAAAGGCACCTCTGACTGAGCCTGAAATGCCAAAACAGCTTCCCTTTTGTGGCCAAAGATGCCTTTATGGTTTAGTAGTGGTTATTTGTTTAATACCAGAGTATAGTGTTGTCCTCTTGTGTTTTAGCTTAATGGTTTAATTTGCCAAGTGAAATTGTTGCAGCAGGAGCACTGGACATAGCACACCAATTTTCTCTGATAAAAGAAACCATCAAAGCTCTTAAGTTTAATCCTTGGCTTTGTGGGAAGCTGGCTGAAAGCAAAAGCTCAGCAGATCTACAGTGAAATGAAGGATCACAGACAGACTATATGCACGTGTCCCAGTTGCTTTTCACTGTTCCACTTTTCAAAGAACCCCTAAACCTCAGACATCTGATCTTACAGCCAATGCATCATCCGAGCAGCAGAAACAGCTAGTGCACATCTGTGTGGGGGGCTTGATGTTATAAATACTCTCCTTAGGAATTTTTCAATTTTACAGTATCTTTTTCCTTCTGAAACCCCTGCTAAGGTGTTTGATGTTGTCTGCTACTTTTCCTGAGGACACATCTCTTCTTCAAAATAAGAAGCATTAATCCCTTCTGCATAAGAAGAAAGTCTTGCAGACACTGAGATCAGTGTAACTGGTGCAGAGCTGCTTGGCTGATACTGCAGAAAACCAGCGGCTGTGTCTTGCCGAGAATAAATGCTTCCCTTTCATCTGTACTCAGGAGGTCTAACGCTGATCTCTTCAATGCCACCACTGCTGACTGCTTTCTTGCTAATGAAACCAGCTCATGGAGGAGAAAGGGAGAATTCCTTACACAGGTTGCTGCTAGAATCACAGGTGGCCATCTGTGATCATATTTCGAAAATCTCCCTAGCAAGTTGTGGGCAGTCCCTCTGATTTTAGCACAAAACACTCTAGTTTGCCGTTTACTGTTACAAATAGGGAAGGACAGAAATTGCATTCATCTTGTCTTGTACAGTTGAGGATGGCAGGGTTACCCCAGTGCTCAGATAGGTCTCACCCCACCAGATTTTCCTTATCAAATACATCCAAAACACACTGGCAGCCACTTAGTCACCTGAATTAGCTAGTGGAAACTTACTTAGCTCAAAGACCTCCCCAGAGCTGTACTAAGTATGCAGAAAGTGACTAGACCATGATCAAACTCCCTGCAGAAGATGTTATGAAGGACTCTCATGATCAAAAAACACAACATGCCTTTTTTTTTTGTCTTGCAGCTCTTATTAGATAGCTATCAGCTGATGAGCTGTAGGAAGCTCCGAATCAGTAGATAGAAGTCAGTCATGTCTTTGCTAGGTAAGGAAGAGCTCTGCAGTATCTAAAACAAATGGCACCTAAAGCCTGTGAGGCCTCATGACCTTGAAAGCCTAGAAATCTGCCTTTTTAAATGGAGGTAGCTTGGCCTTCAAGAATGGCTTTTCATGGTTCAGCTCAGTGGAACTGTAGAAAGAAGACACAGTCCTGACCATGCTTGACTCCATCTCACATTGCAGGTTTTTGGCTGTCAACAGAGATGCTTTACAAGCAACACTTTTATCAAAGATAATGCCATCTCTTCCCATGGAGGCACATTCGGTCTGATACTCACACCACTGTTGTTGATCCCTCATTTGTTCTTAGCTACTCAGAGCTGGTACCAAAACTGGTGCAGTTGTGCCAAGACTAAGTCTAACCTGCAGTTAGACTTACCGGGCTGAGATCTGGTAAGGCAGCAGAAACGGATGTGAAGGCATTGACAAATGGAAAGGGGAGACCGCACTGAAAGAATAGCTGGATAGGCTGGACACGCGGCAAGGAGGCTGTGCTGACCCCAAGTGTTAGTGGGAAATTTGAGGTAAGAGGACTGAAATTCAAACCCAACTCACAGCAGGCAACGGCTCTCAACTGTCAGGTTCTCCTCCCAGCTCAGAACATGACCTACAAGATCACACAGTTTGGGACTGAAAGCCAAAGACATGCTTCAGTTTTCCCTTGCAGTGCAGAAGGTTGCGACAAAACTCTGCAAGCACTCTGCTGAAGGCTCCTTCTTCTCCCACCCTGATCCTCTCCTCGCACTTGGAAAAAGAAGCTGCAATGGTTAACAAGAGGCTCCTGCCTCAATTAGTACAGAGTGAGCAAGAGAAAATACACTGAAAAATATGTTTTCAGAGTCTCTGCTCCATAGCGAGGTAGGACTGTCCTACAAAGCAGGCTTTTCTCCTGTAGTAAAGCAAAACATCACCAGTAGGGAATCAGTGCAGCTTGGGTTAATCTGGCTCCAGTTCTGAAACAAAGCAGATAAAAAAGGTTGGAAGACAACCCTAGCCTTTTCCACCATCCTTCTGTCCTGTTGCTATGGAAATTCTCCTATTTCTTCAGAAAATTTGTTGTCCTTGGAAGACAGAATACTCCAAACGTTTCCTAAAACCTAGCATCTTCATCTAAGTACAGAGTCTTTTCTCTCTTTGCCCCTTGCATTCTTTTGCCATCTCAGCATCTTGAGTACCCCAGCACTGTCAAAGACCTTCACCTTGCTCTGTTCATTTCACTGGCTCTCTTAGAAGACATCTCAAATGCATTTCTTTTAGCTAATATATTTTTAACCACTTAAAAGTCTTTTTGAAGCTGAGGATCTGAGTTTCACTGTGTAGCAGCAGAGATGGGATGGCCCATGCCAACAGAGCCATTAGAACAGTATGAGTGTTAAACCAGCCCAAGGAGAGGCAATGCCTAAGGCAGGGCCAGACTCCTTGCTGGCATGCAGAATCCTGCAGTCCTTCAATGCTTGCACTCCCATTCCATGCACAATATGCTTGTAACCTTCTGCATCCTTCTAGGAGAAGAGCTCAGCGTCACAGCAAAATTGAAAGCCTGCAGGTACAGAGCTAGCAAATTATTGTCTGAAATATTCCTCTAGGCTACTGGATGCCTTCACTTATCACTGCTGTAAATGCAGTGAAAGGGAAGAGGGAATCTCAGCTCATTTAGTTGAAAAAGTTCTGAGTAATTTAGTTTAGTGGTGCGTTTTGATGAACAATGTGCCTGGCTTGGCACGAGAGGCACAATCACACGTGGAGAGCACAGAGCAGGATTCAATCAGCACATGCGATGCCAGCAGGGAAATGAAGTACAAAAGATGCATTTTTCTTTGGCAATCCCTGTAAACGCCTGTCTGTATCTTTCTTTCCATCTGTAAATACTGCTGGGTGTCTAGCCTAGGAGCACATTGTGCCAGGAAACAGGGAACAATAGCAGCCTGAGGGCAAATATGTTAGAACTGGAGAGCCCTAGGCTCACAGATCTTAAGGTGCCTCCTGCCAGTGTGGCTCAGCTCCCCTCCCCCAGCACTGTGCCAGGAACAGTTGGGACGTAATGACGTAAGTAATCTTTGTGCCATACCCAACTGTAAAAGCTTTGGGCAACCACAGTCCTCCAGATGAGGTCTGATTTCTCCTGCTCACACAAAGACATTCCCACCCTCCTGCACAGTGAAGTGCGTTTTTTGAGTGCAGCTTGCAATGTCTCAACCTTTCCTGCCATTGAGAGTTGGCAGCAACTCCACCAAAGACATGGCTGGAGTATACTGGAGCCATGCAGAAGGAGTAGGTGAGACATTTAGGGCCTTTATTCCTGGGAGCCGCGTTCTGGTTTACAGCCACACCTGACAAGATGCTCCTGCCAATGCCTGACCTGACAAGCATCAGTGGTTCTTGTCTGTGAGTATTATCTCTTCAATATAAAACAGTGGGAAGATTAAATAACTTTTTGAAAATGCATCCAGGTATGCTGCTAGGTCTTGGAACAACAGCCCTCATGGTATTCTGGCCAGCTCTGCTTTTATTCCATTTCCTCTGCTGGCAGACAGCACAGCTCATTGTGCATGCAAACTCATTCAAAAGTGTGGCATAAATGAAATTCACTCAGCTTTATGGGATATACAACAGTCCAGTTGTGCCAGAACCTTCAGCCATTTTACAAGGTCCCAAGCAGAGGGAGCAGATGCCAGTGGAAAGTTTCCGCTCTGTCTCATTTTCCCACTTCTCAGAGGTTTCTTGCGAAGTGAGGTAAGCAAAGCACCAAAATTCCCTGTTGGAGAGTAAATCAGCTGAGCTTGCAAAACTGTGTACAGAGATCCTCCTACTGTCAGCTTTTTCCTCCTGGAGCCAGCCCCAAGCCCCCCCAAGTGCCCCAGTACCAGCAAAGAGCCATCTCACGCCACCAGACCCAGGCTCCACCATTCTGAGGAGCAAGCTGACAAGTGGCAGGACACACTCAGTTTCCCTGCTACTTGTCCACCAGCTTGCAGACCAACACAGCATCCCTGTGGCCCGTCAAACACCTGCGGATTGATGGATGCAAGTCACCTGCCAATCAAGCCAGGTAACAAAGGGGGAGGGCAAGCTGCCATAATGATCTGAGTGGGAAATGTTTAAGTTAATGTATACTTTCCTAAAGACATCATACTTCTAACAATTTATTCCTTTTCAGTTACCATCAAATTGCTCCAAGTCCCCACCTTTTGGTGACAGGCATCCGTGGCTGTGGAAATACTATGACCTAAATAAAGCAAGCCGACAAAAAAAAAAAAAAAAAANCCTGCTAAACAGAACTGCCAAACATTTTATTCCCATTAGCAACTGTATGTAAAGTCTCGCAACCCCCAGCCCAGCTCATTAGCCCATGCTGACTGTGCATGCTGTACTGCTGCTCTGAAAACAGGTCAATAACTTTTTCTATCAGAATGCTTCCAGAATTTTGGCCATGCACATTTTGGTCAAAAGGAAGGAGCTTTGTTGCCTAGATATAAGAATAAAATACATCTTCCCCTCATGAAAACTTCCTGATGGAATTAAAAACAACCTCAAATGGACCTAAACATCTATTTGCCTCTGTGAGCAGAAACAGTATTAGTGGTGGCTTCTCTTCCTTTGGTTCCAACTGATTCAGTGATTTCTTCAACTTAAAAATGTATCATGAAGAAGAAACCTCTAACATCATCAATTACGCAAGAGATTACACAACATTTACACATCTGAATCTCCAGGAACATAAATG
This sequence comes from Penelope pileata, assembly GCA_013396635.1. Classification (NCBI taxonomy): domain Eukaryota; kingdom Metazoa; phylum Chordata; class Aves; order Galliformes; family Cracidae; genus Penelope; species Penelope pileata. The sequence continues at coordinate 5,065,873 of WBMW01000972.1, forward strand.
AAGCTCTCTATGATGTCTTATAGTGGCACTTCCCAGAAAAGCTACCGTATTGCAGAGCTGGACATGTACTAGCAGTGGACAGGTAGAAATATATAGACGTAAAGTCACTATTACACCCTCTCCAGGGATTAAAGCAAATGTGTTTTTGTATGTGCAAAAACATACATAAATACGTCTATGGGCACATCTGTGCATGCATTTCTTGCCATACATCTCCTTTCAACTCTCCCTTAAAGGAAACATTGAAATTGATAGAAAAGAAGATAAACTGCATGAAAGTTTTTTTCCTAAAACACCTCTAGCCTGAATCTATCAGTGTGGAATAGCTTGTGGGATCTTACGTGTGAATTTCAGCACATTTTTTTTCTTGTGGCCATTCTCCATTCTTAAGACCAATGAGCTCTCCCAAATACACATCAGACAGAAGGCCTGGAAACCTGTCTGCAGAGGAGAAAGAATGAAGATATCCAGATAGGGGTCACAGGAGTGGTGTTTCCCAATCTTTCCATTTCCACAGCAGTTCTGGATCGCAGATATCATCCCAGAAAATATGCTTTTGAAACACACTTTCCCTCCTGACTAGCCCTGAAGGATCCAGCTGATGAGCTGTTTAGCTCTGCATGTGTCATGCGCATCTAAGGAGATGCTCTCCAAAGCCATGAGAAACGTAGCTATGTTGTTGCGCTCCCAGTCACAAGCAGAAGGTAGAACTGGAAGAGAAAAGCATTTCACGATTTATCTCTATGTACAGTATGTAGTATTTTGCAGAGGAAAGAAAAATGTAAGAAGACACACCCTAAATCATTGTTTTAACACTTAACTGGCAGCAGACAATACAAGATGAGTATTAGGGAGTTAGCCACAGGATGGTCCAGAGCAGTGAGAATAGCAGTTAGGTCACCTCTTCTGTAACGAGGAACGATGAAATCCAAGGAAAAGAAACTGATTAACAGAGCTGGTTTTTAAAATGAGTTTCTTTGAGGAAAGTTTAGCTTATAAAGAGAGATGAAGTATAGTTACGTGCTTAGCGTGGTTTTATGTTTTAGCATCCAGGAAAGAGAAGGAAGAAAAATGAACCCAGCTTTTTCTCATCGTTCTTTAAAGCAAACCCATCCAAGCTGCATGAGAACAAGCACTTATGGTCAGTTGTCTATAATTCCCTGGGAAGCGGCTGTCCAGAAAACCTCCTCACCATCTGCAGGTGTGCCACAAAGATGTGTGCGCAGGAAAACACCAGGTTCCCTGGGGTAGCATCACTGCCACAGTGATGTTGGCCTGAGAGACAATGGGAAGGAGAAATCACCTAGAGTATTTGAGCAAGGTGCCTGGGTTTGTCCAAATCAGACAGATATTTCAGAAGCACCTTGGGAAGCTGTGGCCTGCTTAATTTGGGGTTACCTCATCTAATTTGGAGAAGATAGAGTCTAGTTTCGTGTTGTAAATGGCATGTTGTCTTGTCCAGCAATGCCCCCAAGACCAAGCTTCTGCCTGCTTTGACATCTCACAGGGACTGGGCTGATCTTACACTGGTGCCATGGTGAAGACTGCTCTATCCTTGTCTGCCTCATTTCACAAAATTCCAAGGGATTTGGTATCTGTAAGACCACAGTCAAATGTGGCTAAGATTGGTCGAGAGACTCAAGTGCTCTGATGTGCAACTGAGTGACAGACAGCATGATCACACAAACCTTGTTTCCTAGGAAACCATGCTCAAATCCAGCGTATTAAGGTACTGCCTCAGAAATGCGTAGGCTGCATCAGGAGCAGGCCAGAGATTCCTTTGCCTGTGACAATTTGCAGGTACCCCCTGAGCCTGATTTTCAATGATCAAAAATAAGGCAGCATTGGCTTTCAAATTATCAGAGGGTGGCTGCTGAGGCTAACAGTATTGCCTCAAATGCTCACAGGACAGCTGTTTGTAGGGCTCTGCAAGAAGAGAGGGGCTGTGCTATTGCACTTGATGTAGCTGGAGCATGGCCAGAACTGTAAGAAGGCAAATGTTCAAGGCCTGCGTGCAAGGTTTACCGAGGCTGCAAAACTCCTGGGGCTGGCCAAGCTCTTGATGCTTTGGAGGACAGACATGGTCATGAGCCCCTGGGGTATGTTGAACTGTAGCGTGGAGGCTGCACCTTCTTTCCCGGAGCAACACCTTTGCTCTTACTTACTGTCATTGGACTGTGCAAAGGAGAAAGTGAAGGTTATCCAGACTGTGATGCTGCAAACAGAACTTACTCTGAGCAATGAATTATGCTACTGGGACCCACATAGACATTGATTTAGGAGCTCTCTGAAAGACTCCTGGTTTTTGAACCTGTTGAAGCTGAGGGGCAGCTATGCAAACAAACAGAAGTATGTTTAACTTACTGCTGATTATAGCCACATAAACATGACAGTACAGCAGCTATGTGTGTAAATTGGGCTACTGTCCAGAACTAAGATTCATGGCTCCATACACTTCTTGCTCACAGGCAGCTTTACGAAAGCAAACATTTGTATAAGAAAAGATGGAAAGTAAATAGGAACAATCAGGGTGAAATCACTGCGGGGCAGGAGGAAGTTAATTCTGGTGCTGCAGATGGAAAATCTGATGTATAAATGTACCTTGATGTACATGCTCGGCTTACTGTCAGTGATATTGCTAATTCCTGGTTCTGACTTCCAGATGTATTAAAGTCTGAGGAGTTTTGAAAGAGAGGGAAAGGATAAGTTATTTCTTCTAGAATATGTGGCCTTAATGTGGAGATCTCTGTCAACATAAAGAGTGCAAACAATACCCTTTTAACCCAACACATGAAGGAGAAGGTGGTATAGTGAGGAAAGTGAGAATATTCCAAGTATTTCTCATTTCTAGTGAAATCCTATCCCCTAGCTCTTTTCTGACCCTGCAGAATAAGAGTGAAATGAGAGCTGTGTACCTAACGTCTTTATGCTGCTCTGAAATCCCAGGCTAAATACCTTAACATCTTGCATTTCCCAGGCTCACTGAGCTGAGAACAGTTGTCTGAAGACAACAAGGTAGAATCTGAATCTGGTTAAATTGTTGTGACACTAATATAATTCCTTTGCAGGGAGGGGATTAGAGTCTTTTAATGCCCTGATTTTATAGGTTTGTGCAAAATACAGCATCAGTTTAGCCGGAGACATCTGGGCTCTCTCTGATAAATGAATAAAGGCTTTTTTTATGCAAAGAACTCTCAAAGGAAATAAGAAGTTCACTAGTGGGTGAATAAAACATGGAATAAATTTGAAATACTCAAGAGGGAAAGAAAAATACCAGATAAAATTAAAAAAAAAAATGTGAAGTTCTTCATAAACAAATATAACAGAATACAATGCATGTAAAAGCCTATGCAGCCATGAGAAATGACAAAAGGTGATACTAAGCATTGCAGAACCCTGATTAGTTTTGTAATAGTGTATAAATCCAAGAACGTGCAACTTCAAAAGGAAGATTTAAATGCTCTTCTCTAAGCAGCTTATCAGAGTCCCATTTTTAAATCTTTGTTATTGTTTCTTGCTAATTTGTTTTTACCAGATTCTCCTACTATCTGCTGTGCACTCTGGTTATGAGGTGTTAAAAGGATTAGGAGCCCAAGGATTTCAAGAGCAGTTGACCTTTTCTACAGGTTCTTGTTTTTGAAAAAAAAAGAAAAAAACAAAAAGGCTTCCTTTCTGACTTAAATAACACAGGTAATGCTTTGCAAAACACTTGGGGAGAAGATGCATGCAAACAGCTCACCGCTGACATGTACCTGCTCTGAAGCGGATAAAAAAGCAGTCAGAGGTCTGGCTGATTCACCACATCAGCAATAATGCTGCCCTCATTTCAGAATTAGTCTGAGATTACGGTATCTGCCAGAACTACACAGCTCCTCGACCAAGAGTGTCAGAATGCAGAATCATTTTATTCTTGAAAAGTAAAATTTAAACCTCAGATGCCCTGGCTTTAAAGCATGATGTCACTTGCACATCCCCAGTTTCATCCTGTCATAGAAAATCTTTGCCATGAAACTTTAGGACAACGAAAGACCTCATCCACTGCTGTGGTTTAACCCCAGTAGGCAGCTTAGCACCGCACAGCCATTCTCACTGCCCCAGTGGGATGTGGGAAGAGAACTGGAAGGGAAAAAGAAACTCATGGGTTGACACGAAGACAGTTTAATATGTTAAAAAAAAAAAAAAAAGAAAAAGCTTTTATGTAGCACCTGTGATAACATTTGCAAGGCTGTTCATCTACCTCTGAAGAGATGGCATTTCTTTTATTCATCACCACAACAGAGCTTCCTTTGTTGAATCATAGAATGGGTTAGGCTGGAAGGGACCTTAAAGATCATCTAGCTCCAACCTCCTTTTTGTGGACAGGCTTGACGCCCACCAGATCAAGCTGCATAGGACCCCATCCAACCTGGATCTGAACATCTCCAGGGACGGGGAACCCACAGATAAAGATCTTGAAAAGCGCTGGTCCCAAGGCGGACCCCTGGGGGGCACCAATCATGACCAGCCTCCACCCGGACTACAATCCTCCAGCTGTGACCATCCAATCAATTCTTTATCCACTGAATAGTCCAGCCTTCAAAACCATATTTCTCCAGTTTAGAGATAAGGATGTGGTGCTTTACACAGGCTGCAGACTGGACATACCATCACCTTCCATGTCTTCAACCACTGGGCAAAGAAAATAAAGACATTAAAATTGCCCACCTTTTTCTTGCCAGATGTGTGAAAGTAATAGTAACTTACTGAAGTGATATTTGACTTGTCACCAGACAAAGGCTTAGAGATGAAGTCCCCAGGAGCTCTTCAGAGTTGTTTTCTTGTTCAGTCTCCCACAGCTGTCAGGACATGGTAGCCCTCATAGCTGCTGGGACTTACTTAGTAGTCTTACTAAGTACTTACGCAGAGACAATGATGAGAGAACATGGCAATGGGGCCTCCAGAAAAACTTTCCTATCAGCAGCTCATCATCTTTCTCCTTGAGAGGAATCCAATGCCAGCAGCTGTATTTATTGCACAGTGGTGCTCAATTTAGACAACCCTGCACCAAAAGATCCCAAGAGGAACAGTTCAGGAAGTCAAATGGCTGAACTGAATAGCCCAGATTGCCTCAGTGGGAATTTTCTGTACTTTCTGAAATAACAGAGCTCCCTTCAAGGACAGGCAGCAGGTATTTAACGATAAATCATATGTCAGAGACAACCTACAAACAGAGCACACAATAGATAAAGGATGACCCCATCTATTTATCAAGATGTCTGTTCTCTGCCAGAGGAGACCAAGGAATCTGTTTTTTTTTTCCTTTCTTTTCTGTAATGTCCTGCTAGGGTTTTTGCAACTCTTTTTTTTTTCTTTTTCTTTTTTTTTGTTTTTCCCTTTCAGCTCCACTTAACACTCAAAAGTGGCAAGTCTGAAGAAAAGCTGGCTTTGAGGATATTTCTGGTCATCAGGACAGCAAGTTGATGTTGGTGAAGGCAAAACATTTGTTGTAGATTTTTTCTGAGGCCTTCAAGAAGGCAGTAGCTCCGTGTTGCCAGTAGCAGAACTGCAACCTGACAAGTGCAAGCAAAAGCTAGCAAGGGACTGAAAACTTCAGCAAAATCTTAGTTGGTCCATGCAGGGCATGTTAGTCAAGATGAAAGAATCACTAAACACATTCACATGAAATTTCAGTTTTGATGAACCATAGCATTTGCAGGCAGTAAACACACCATCTGAAGGTTCTCAACCAGCACTAATTTGAATTTTATTTATTTGCTTAAACATCTGATTTTTTTCTTAAACCGAGTCTCAAAGAAAGTCACCCTATGACAGTGTTCCTGTAGCGGGTATGAATGCCCTCATCTCCCAAACGACGAGCATCAGAAATGAGATCACGCCATTGCTCAGCAAGCCACAGAACTGCACTCTACGCTGCATTTTTTTCCCTTGTCAAATTGAAGCTCAGAGATCCTGCTAGTTATCTCAGGTATTGCTGGCTGTGAGCCAAAGTTCATTTTGCTCAGCTTTCCATAAAATGTGAATCATGAACAATCCAACAGCTTTAGAAGATCTTGTCTGAAAGGAATATGGATCTACAGATGAAGGAAGAAGAGAAAAGTCATGGTCCCCTATAGAAGGACCTCAACCAGATTTGAAAACTGTGTTGTTGACATACCTCCCATGTCAAACCATGAAACAGGGCTGACATCAAGGAGAAGCTCCAGCAAGGTCAGCAGGAGCTACATAGGCTTTAGAGATGCCCCAGCTGAGAATATATATTTGTATACATATGTGCAGGGTAGATCTCTCCAGGAGCTCAGCTCAGACACAGTCTGTCCAGCAACTGCCCCCGACCCCAATGTTGCCAGTTGCTGGTACCCTCACTAAATTTCACATCAGGAGACAAAACATAGCTCCTCTATGGAGTCTGCTTCTTTAGCACACATTTTTTTGGGAATTTGTTTTTAAAAAGCCTGAGCAAGGCTTTTGTTGGATTAACTGGCTTTCTCATAATAAAAACCTTGAGTAGCTGTAATTGTATACTTGGTTTTGTTTACAACAATCATATCAGCTTCTCTTTTCTTTGCAATTTATTTCCCAGTGTTGTTATTCAGAGCACATTAGTGTTCTTTTTCTCTAAACGGTCTGATTCTTCCACAAATGGCTGAAGTTGTTATTGTGATAATTCCTTGACTCAACTTGCTGTGTTGTCTTTCTCACATCCCCTCCCAAAAACAAAAAAAAACAGGAGAAGCAGAGTTGTACCTTCTTCTGAGTAGTCTAGCTGCAGCCTAGAAATACGAAGCCAACATTGATCTCTTTATTTCACTTTTTCTCTTTTCTGATATTTTCATGTTGATGGGTTCAATTTGAATATTCGGGTGTTGTACATTATACCATATCTATAGAGACAGGGACATCTGTAGATACAGATACTTAAATATAAGATGTATATTTCAGAAGGGGGAAGGGAACAAAGATTTTATGTTCAATTTTCAATCAGAAATAAACCATAAGCCCACATTTTAAGCCTAGCAGTCTGGAGAGCATCAGTTTGACTAGAGGAATTAAATTTGATGTGTGTATTTCGGTCCTGAGTTCAAGCCCCTAGGAACACTGCAGGTCTGAGCTCTGAATCAGCTCCTTGTACAATAGATGTCTTAAGAGCACAAATAACTACTGAAGCAGGAGACAGGAAGAAAAAAATCCCCAGGAATCAAGCAGTGGACAACCTTCAACAGACCAGATCAGAACTAGTAACTCAATATTCAGCTTTCTTGAACTTCTGGGTTGTCTCATGTCTTCACTTCCTTCCTTCTTCTCCAATACGTGCTTTTCTCCTGGTCACTCGCTTTTTGTTCTCATGGATTGGATATTGTGAACTCTTACATTGAAGGAGACCTCCTCGGCCTTCCATACACATGACCACCTTGCTGCTCCAGGCACCCTGATGGTGACTCAGAGCAGATCTCTCCCTCCCAGCTTGTCTTGACTCTGCATGAAAGTACCTCACATCTGCACACGAAAGCCATAGGGTGCAGAAGAGCTTTTAGCACATCCAGTACTTTTCACTCGGAAACTAAAATTGTCCTCCAGTGCCTTTGGCTAGTCCAGTACCAAAGTAGATCTGCCTCTCCATCTATCTGAGGCAATCTTAGCTCTCCTAACGGCCCTACATCTAATGTTTGTTACCATTATGAATTAATTAATATTAGCAGTTCTTAATGTCTAGGCTCTCACCACACCTGTAAGGTGTTTCTCATTTCTGTCCTATACAAGATGACATGAACAACAGTTTATTGCCCTTCTACAGAGAAGCAACGGCTTTTTTTTTTTTTTTTTAAAAACACAAAAACGTAAGGCTTCTACCATATGTTTCATCGCTCTTCTTTTTTCTGAACTGAAGCACCTCAGTTCTAGCACAGATTGCTGTTTTCTAAGACCCTAAACCAGCATAGAGCCTTGATAACTCCCTTGCAATTTCAGAAAACATTCCTCACTAACTTTCAATTCTGTAATCATTGCAACAGGCAGGGTTAGGGAGCAATTAATTATCTTTGCCTTCGTTCTGTGCCCTGTTCCCCCTAGGCCTGGGTGCCTACCAAGGCCAGAAGAGCTCAAACAGGTAAGAACCAAACTGAAGAGTCCCCCCTCCTGCACAAGCCAAAGCCTCTTTCTCCTAGAGACAATTATTGCCGATGTCTCAGTCTAAAATGTGCTGCAAGAAAGCAAATGGCCTTGTGAAGCTTGGAATGGCAAATAAATCACTCCAGATGGCTGGGGACCATTGAGACTCTGACAATCCTTAAGGAGCTGAAGAGCCTGTAAGGAAATTGGGAAATCAGCTAATGTTCCTCTGGGGCATTGAATCCTCTGCTGAACCCCATTTTGCTTATGCCATTACGTCCTTTTTCCTCTCCAGCAGAGCATCTTTTGAGATAACAATCTTCCTCATGTGTTTAAACTCCTCCAGACCTTTTTACGTAATTAGTTCATTTTCTCATGCAGGCACATGCATATGGTTTGGGTGATTAATAGAGTCATGTCACAGTGTACTTGAGGGCAAGACCCAGACTTGATGCTGGTTTTGTAGGCTTTGGTCAAAATACCAGTCTGGAAAATGGATGAGAAACTTCACTGATTCTCTCTCGAAACTTTTGAGCCTTTGAACTGAAGGGTTCACTAAGTGAAAAAGTTTCAACATTATAGTCAAGAAAGCTAATATTCCTGTGAAAGGTGCTTGCACGTACACATTGTCCCAGAAAATGTCTCTACCAGACTGAACTCTCATGGTAGAAAGAAGTACAAATAATCACTCATTTTCTGGAGAAAATGATAGGTAATAGAAATACTCCCAGAGTTCACAGCACACTATAAAAATTGACAGATAAAAAGTACACACTATTAGTATGTCAAATGGCTGGTGTTACAGCAGGGAGAAAACATCAAGCGCAGGAGCTAGTACCTCCAGTACTCTGGGAGAAATGGCAAACACAAAAAACAGCAGCTCCAATTATTCTGCAGTTTGCATGAAATTTGGGGGACTCTCAGACACACTACACACAGAAAAGGAGCAAAGCTAGGCAGAGAGACTGCAGCCTGATTTAGCTCCAAAGCGTACCTGAGCCTTAAGATATTTATGTAGTTTTACGTCTTTGCCTGAAAAACTCCTGTGAACAAGTTATCCAGCAGTATTTCCTGCTTTAATTTTCCTGGCAAGTCTGCAATCAGAATAGAAATGTCCATGTCAGAAGGAATCCCAAAAGCAGTGAAGTATGCAAACAGGGGGAAACAACAGTAATTCACAGATTTATTTTTTAACTTTGAGAGTTTTGATTTTTTTGGTAACAATTTTAACCATTCCCAGTTTATCCCAAAACAGATACAGTAGCAGAAATACCGTAAGAGAAGAAATCTGGATGGTTTTAAGGGAAAAAATATGCAGATAAAACTCAGTTTTTTGTAAGGGTGGCTGCAGTCATCTCGTTAGCCTTCAGGGAAGATGCCTTCCTTCTTTCTCAGCCAAGTTAGGGAGAGGTCAACTGGGGACTCCATGCAAACACTCAGAGCTCCCAATCTCAAGGCAGCACCCTCAATAACAGGCACCAAGAGGTCAACAGAGCAATTTAAATGTCGTCTCTAATTAACAGACATTTGTTTCTCTTATGGCTGAACTCACCAAGAAGGGAGAAGCGGGGCTGAAGTCAGGACTGGAAAGGACATGAGCTCATCCATTAGCTGCAAAAGATGCCACTTTGGCCTCTAGAGCTCATGGGGCAGAGAGTTTTCATCCTTCATTGCTGGAAGGATGCTAAGGACCTTTCTGCTGCACAGATGATCACAAGGAAGGAAAATAAACCCAAGTCAAAGTGACTATTTGAAGGGTTCTTTTTATTTCATCTTCCACTTGAACAAAAGAGCCTCTGCAAAACAAAGGCTAGCTCTTTGCAAGGTGCTGCAGTGAGGATCCCCCCTTTAAGTAAGCTCTGGAAAAATCACTCACCCGTTCAGCCAACAGGTGAGATGCAGGCATTTGGCCCCCAGAAACTTGCAACATGCAGCTCTGTCCACAGCATCTTAAGAGCCAAGGATAGCAAAGAAACACGAGTGAGTAGCACCAAGACAACTGGATGGAGAGGAAGCAGAGATCCATTCTGACCGCGATGTGAATGACTGTTACACCGATATCAGTGACTTGCACACAGCATGCGCTTCCCAGAGTACCTGAGCATTACTATGGCACTGAACAGCCCACTTTATCACGATCTGACACTGTTCTAAGCTGCCCTGACAGTTTCCTGGCGTTGGAGTCCTATTTTCGTTTTGAAGCATGTTCACATTAGAAGCAGTAGCTGAGATGTATGTTCTCATTATGAATGAAGATCTGTTCTCCAAAAAAACTAATCAAGTAGCTCACTCTTGCCTGAAGCAGCATTTTAATGGAAGAAAAGCTTCATGTGATTGTTACTAAACCTCACCTCCTTTCAGTTTCACACCGCTTCCATTAATAGACTTTCCTAACACTCAGCCATGCTGATAAATGTCATTTTTCACCACAATGATAAAGTCGGGACATTTTGGATGGATAGTGGTTGGTTTATTTCACATGCCTATAAAATACATTTAAAAGCAAAGAAGGAGATTTCTTCTATTCCATAGCACTTACTCTTGTCCTTCCATCATAGGACAAGGGATTTTTCAGGCTTGCATCCTCACAGCTGCAGATCTGCATCTTGCATACTAGTCACAGAAGGCAAAGGGATAGCAGTAAGGTAGACGCTGCTCCCGAAGAAGCTCATGATCTAAGGGAGCAGAAGATTATTTTCTGTTGTGGATAGAAATTAATTGATCTAATCTTCCTAAGACCAGCCTAAGTTGCTTACTTTGCAGGGTAGTTTAATTTATAGCCATTTTGTTATTCTCAATGTGCTGAAAGACAGAAAGTATAAGTTTTTAATAAAGCACTGATTTTGTTGCACTGCTTCTTGCCAGGAATGAGAGAGGTCATCCACGTTGCTACCACCAAGACACCACACATCTTTCTAACTGTGGTTATGGGTTTTTCTCTCTTCCACATACAGGGACAAGCAGTCCTTGCCTCTGACAGCCAAGTGTGAACTCTACCAAGCATGAACCTATGACCCTCCTCTCTCTTCCAGCCTTCAACTCACATTCACCTACAGACATGCACCAGAGGTCACCCAGGAGGTACTGACACAGGATACACTTTTTCTGCCATGAGCCAATAGCCCAAAAGAAAATCCTATAGCTGTTGGTACCCTGCGTGGTGGTGAATTTCTAGGATGGCTATGCTAGGACTAAACCAATTTGTAGACTTGGTTGTGGCATACACAAGGAGGAAATTACTTGGCATTGATCGGCCCACAAAGACACATCTGAGATTAAAAAATTCCTAACCTGTTAAGAAGTAATAGTTTTAAAATAAAAAAGGGTAGATTTATATTGAATATTGGGAAGAAATCCTTCACCATGAGGATCCAACAAGGCGTTGGAACCAGATAATCTTGAAGGTCCCTTCCAACCTATTACATGACTATGATTCTAACTGCTTAGAACATTTTTTAGCTATGCTCTGTGTCAAAAAAACCCGATGTTTAATTTAACTGTAGTGAAGTTCTTCATCTCTCCCACAGCCTGTGTTATTCACTACGTGTTCTGATTTGGCACAGCATAGGAGACCTGCTTAAAGCACTTTGCAAGGGGAAGTATTTCATCACTTGTGGAAACTATTTTCTCAGACAAGACCACTTGCTAAATTCAGCCCATGAATAGTTTCCATCTTGCTCTGCTCAGTTTTCCCAAGCTGTTCTACAAAGACACTAAACCTTAAGCAATTAGATTGACTTCACATTTTAAAAGAAAAGTCTGTATTCCAAGACAGGAAGGAAATCCTGCTATGAGCCTGTCCATAACTAAAGGTTACTGGTCACCAGCCGAGAAAACCCTCAAGCAGAACATAATCCACAAAACACAGAATAAACATGGGCCAAGAGAGGTGAAAGGCAGAGCTACAGCCCACCAGCTCCTGCAAACAGAAGCATGTGGCTGGCAGGGAAATGCAGACCTAGTATTTTGAGCAGCCTTGGCAGAGATGCTGGCAAAGAGAAGGTTTGATCAGGTAGAACCCATGCCATTGCCTGATGTTTGTTAGGGCTTCACATGCTGCAGAACCAGAGTTTTTCCTCACATCGCTACTTCTTTGTGGGAAAAAAAAAAAAGAAATTAAGAGCAGGCTCATGGTACAAAATGCCCATAGGACATCACCACACAGCACCAGCAGGCCTGGCACAACCTCCCTGGTGCATCTGTTTTCTTCATTTCTGAGAAACATCCGCTAATCCTGCATCCTCAGCCGAGACTGCTCAGGAGACAAGATGCTACAGACTTTAGATTTGTTTCCTCACGGGGGAAATAAAATCATTCAGAAGGACAATGAGCAGGTACCTCTCAGCGTAAAAATCTCTTTTTACATTGTTTGTCATTTCCATGGTTTCACCTGCTGGCCACATGAAAGATGACGATCCTCTGCGCTGCCAGAAGAATTACCCGGTAGACTACAAAAACTCTTTCTGTAACACGCTTTTATCACTCCAGTCACAGCAGTTTACCTCCAGCGTAAACAGGTGACACAAAGGCAGGGAAATGTCACAGGCACCATGAGGTAATCATCTGAAGAACTAAGCGCTGTTGCTGGATGAATGCAGTGGGGGAAAAAAAAGAAACCAAGAAAACAAAAAAAACCCCACAACTTTTCCAAAGATGTATCTGCTGCAAATTAGATGCAAGACATATGGTTGGGGGAAAAACTGCATAAATAAACACAGTCAATAACCAATCCCTTCTAAGAAAAAAAAAGAAAAAGAAAAAAACCAGTGGAAGATATCCAAAAAGACCACTTAAAGCTTTGAAAACAAAACTAAAATATACAAAAATCAATGTATCATACTGACAATTTTCATTTCAGTGCAGTTTATTTCCCATCTTTTAAAGGAAGAAGGTAGTCTGAAAAAAGAGGTGATTCCGGGAGCAGAGGAATGGATGTTTGCACAGATTCTGTGACAAGGACTGGATCAGTCTTCCAAGCTGCTCCTTCGAAGGAGTATGAGTAGGATTTCACCCTTCTATTTAGGCATCAATTTTGATTATGTTTCTAGAGCCTTGTTGTCTTTTCATCTGCTGCTCCAGTGCCAAATGTCACTGAAATAAGTTCACTTTCAAAGTTTTGGCCCTTCTCTGCATGAAAATATTTACAAACTTTTCCTCAAAATAGTTAGCAACCCTTTGAAAAGGCTGATACAACGAATAACGCTGTTGTAGTACCTGTCCCCTTCTTTCCAACCTCTTACCACCAGTCTTTCGACCTTTCATTTTCATGCACTTCCAATTTTTTCTCAATTTCTTTTTCAATTTTCAATTGATTTTTTTTCCATTTTCTTTCAGTTATCATGCACTGGAAGAGCATTTCCTTGACTGTACAAGTATTAGCCACCCCACAAAGAAATGCTGTCGCACGGTCATTTATATATGTTCTTTTTCTGAGATGTATTGCAGGTATGTGCTGCTGAGCTCAGTGTATTAATAGTGCCAGATTAGACATTGTGCAGTAGAAGGTGTGCTGCTGCCAAAAATGAATAACAGAAAAGCCAAGACACCAATTAAACTGTCGGTTGCTATCAGGAGGATTTTTCTGATTTAAAGCAATCCTGTCAGAATGTATCCGCTACCATAACCAGAGCAAAACAAAAGAAGAAACACAGCTAAATATCAGGCTCCCAATTCAGTTTGCTGCTCCAAGTGCTTTTGGAGCATTTGGAAACATCGTTCACTGGAGTTCAAGGAGAAAGCTGAAGTCCAAATAAGCAAATGTAGAGTTCATCTATGGAAGGAAAAATGACCTATTTAGCTGATTTCCATCAAGTATGAAACCAGATTTGATGTTGCATTGTTATTGGCAAATGACCTTTAAAAATAAAACAAGTGACTTTTCCAAGTCATTTGTAGTCTCTATGAAGTGGAAGGATTTGAGATAAATGACTGGTAACAGGAGGTTGATTTGGGCACTAAGTAAACGTAAGTGGATGGAAGAAAATAGCAAAATGAAAAGAAAAATGGATTATTAGAGAGCCTGACAGGAACAAGACAATGCCAAGAAAACAAATGAAATAATGAAATCAAGTTTTGCCTGGGATGCTTCAGCCTATACTGAAACAAGGTTTATTGCACTTGGCAGTGAGCTGCAAAAGAGGGGAAGTACAGCAGATTGAGTGGAGCTTTTTCTTTTTTGTCTGGTCTTGCATGAATGTGCCTTCAGCAGAGCACGACAAGGAAGATGCATTTCCTAGAAGTACCATGTGCACCTTCTTAGCTGAAGGGAAATACTGGAGATTTTCAAGCTTGTTTCTGACCAAAGTTCATTCACTGTGCCCCCATTCTTTTATAGGTGCAGCAACGACTGCTGAAGGAGAGATCTCACTGTCTTGGCCATCATATGGAAGCTGACCTGACGCCTCTCAACTCCAAGATATTGCTGGGTTAAGGCTATTTTTGCCAGAAGAAACAAAAGTGTCAGATAAGTTTTGCTGTAGCAATCTGCAAAAAGCACCCTAGTACCCAGGGAAAGGCTGGCTGACCTTAGCAGGAGTTAACACAGCAGGGTTTACAAGCTGAGAGACAGAGTTGCAACACAGGCAACTGAGAACAGCAACAGCTCACTGGCTGGAGATAAGAAGTGTATTTTAAGTGCTGTGCTGGAGTTATGTGACCTTGCTATTGCGAGGAAACAAGGATCTGACCCCAGACCCCTCAAAGTCAATGGAACAATCTCAGATGTTACTGAATCAAACCCAAGAAAACTACAAGGTTTAGCTGCATCCTTCCTGCACTCTGCCACTTTGAAACGTGCAGAAGCTGTGACAAGACACCCACTCTCACAAGTTTGTAATCCTCATATGATGCATGTCATTGCTTATATAACTACATATAATATGTATGGTTGTCTAATCATTAGCGGACATGCCAACTCTATCTAAACCAGGATGAGCGGGCATACTGTCTTTCACATTTTTTTCCCCCCCTGTAAAAAGCAATCTATTGCCTTGGCAAATCAAATGCCGAAAGCCGCACGTCTCTAATTTTGTTCTAAGAAATATTTTTGTATTTTTTCTTCTTCTCAAAAATCAGGCTTGAAGTTCTTTCAGCGAGCACTGAGACATCTGTCTCGCGTAGGTTCAGCTGCCACCTTTTCAAATTAATTGCCACGTGTAGCTGTTCCATAAGACAAATCATTAGATATTTTTTGCTTAATGCTATATTTATCAGCACAGAAGGGAATCTCCTAGCTCTATGAAAACTTCGTCATAAGGCAAATCTGAGCAACAGCACTGAAGCATATCTTTCTTTCCCCAATTGAGGCAACACAGACACCCTGAACTGGCACAATAATTCAGATTTGCAAGAGACTTTGTCCTTCTCAGCACCTCGGATCATGAGATAGAAAGTCCATTTGCTTCTTGTTACCAAGGCTGAGGCTGTGACGCGTATTGTTTAACAGTTCTACACGCTTACAGTAAAAGAAGGTTTTGCTTTGTTGCTTGAAATAATTCAATAGAAACAGCTGTTGTTTTCCAATGGTGCTAGAAAGATACACCTATTGCATTCCTCGTTAAAAATTGTGAAACCTGCTCATCCCTTTTTGTCTCCTCTCACTGCTCTCCACATATACGTGGAGGGCTCTTCCACTACTCTTTTACCGTTGTCAAAATAACAACATTTTGACCTATTGTGTTCCAATTAGGTACTAACAGCACTCCAGGGACTGATGCACTTAGTTCTTTATCATTTAAGATGTATTATGGCTGCATTCTTGCTTTCCTCCCAAAGGCACTCCATAAAACAACCACTGATATTTATATGCTTGGTTTACAAAATAAAACAGTATTTCAAATAGGAGCCTACCCAGAGGGAGGAGGCTGTTTTGTATGGCTTCTCTATTAAAAGGACAAATGGTTTTGTGCACGCTGGACTCTACAAGAAGTCAAAGACCTTTCAAGACCTTCAAGAAAGCTTGAAATTAAGCCAAATAAAGAACAGAAGGCACTTGCAAAACTTTCAGGAATGGGAAGAGATTCCCTGTTGTCCAGAAACACGGAGTCTAATCAACATTTTTCCAATTTGGCATAAACTTCGTTGTTTTTCAGCTGTGTTTTGAAGACAAGAGTAGAAACAAAATTGGTGATTTGAAAAACCACTTTGCTTATTCTGAACATTGAGATATTCAGTGCATCTCTACCTGTCAGACCAGGTTTTCTGCAGTGAAAGCACAGTATGTGTTCTGAAGCCTGCAGTACTAGGAGACAGAAATGAAACTGCTCATTTGTTTTCTTCACTCTTTTCTTCTTTGCTACATCACCTGCCACGTCTTAAGTCAGGATTCAATGCTTGGTGTCACTCTACATCGTTTTGATCAACACATTCTTCTGGTATTAAGTTGTCTACAAATCATGAACTTGTCCACAAGATAATTTCCATTTGTAGCTGCCAAGCAATTTCCAAAACTTAAATGAAAAACAAACTCAAAAATTCTTGGTTTTGGATGTGAACCTTTCGAGGCACATGAACATCCAATCGGGTTACATTCAAATCAGAGTGGGGCTGACAGACCACAGAGCATCGTGCTCACCAATTCAGTTTTTATTCCTTTTCATTACAAGACTCTGAGCTAAACTTGCATAGAACATTTTTCCAATAATGTCTGCAACCACTGACGTTTTGCTAAGAATGTTACTGCCATTTCTGGAGGCTGCATCTGCCAGAAATCCAAGACAGCTTTTCCATTGAGATTATTAGGAGGAAGAAGAATATCCTCTAGGGCTGCAAAATGTAGATGGGACAAATAAATACTAGCTAAGTGCAGGTAGGCCAGAGTATCAGACAACTTGGGGTGAGGTACAAACAGAAATAAGATAGCGAGAAGAGACTGACAGCCAGTCAGCCATGGGATGCTGTAACTCTGCTTTGAGGATGATGACAACCCATCAAGTATTTGCTATTTTGAACACAGATTCAGGAAAGAAGACCATTTTTCCTGGAAGTATCTTGATTCAAGAAGGTGCATGTGCAAGCTTTGAAAAGTTTGGCAATACTGGGCTATACTTAATTTTGATAGTATAGGACAAATGGAGGATGATATAAGAGGATGTGAGTCAGAGCTTGTCCAAGCTGGCCAGAAGTCAGCAGCTTTGGTATGGAGGCTAGAAGTTGCAAAAACTTAGTGCTGCATGCAAGCAAATGTACTCCACAAACAGCCAACAACATGCAAGTGAATCAGGATAAAAAAGCATTACATGGAGAAAGAGTCTTTAGATAAAATAATTCCACCAAATACAACACAGCACATCCAGTGTGAGGCAAGCGATTTTACATCCAACCCCTTAAAAGCAGCAAGAGTACTTTATACATGCAATTTTAAACATCACTGCAAACAACACAGTAAATGACATCAACCAGGCATGTCCAACCCTCACATGGCTTGGGACAGCTAGTAATGTGGCCCCAGAAGATCAAACTTTTAACATGATGTGATTTTTAGCAATATTTTTCATGAGCATGTAGCTCAAGAGCAGACTGCGTAGGCAACAACAGAGCACTGTGGAAGGGAGAGCACAGTGCAGTGCTAATTCCACCTCTCATGTCCACCACACACACACAGTCAAATCAAAACATATTACATGCACTTGTGCTGCTTGGCAAGTAAAACATGGTAGTTACTGGTATTTCAACCTACCTAACATCATCTCAAAAGAAAAGTCACGGATGAAGCAAGAGTGTTCAACAAAATATGGACAGATGAGTACTTTTTGGTCAAGACAAATAATGCAGCACTATACTTCATTTGTAAGGAAATGGTGTCAATTTACTAAGATTATAATGTGAAAATACATTATATGCAAAAACGCTGCCACATTTGATGCATATCAGGGAATCTTTCGTAAAGGTAAAATAGCAGAACTGAAAATAAGCGTCGTCTCAACAAAATTGTTTTAAAAAAGTTAAACTCAAACAGAACCTGTTGTAAAAGCTAAGTTATGTGGTAGCAAATCTGATTGCAGAAAAAAATCAAAGCCATTTATTAAGCAATGTATGGAAAGTGTGGCAGATGTCACTTGTCCTGAATAAAAAAAAATGGATTTTTCTAAAATCTGCTTGTCTCACCAGGCTACAGCCAGGTGAACTGAAGGAATAGGGTAATCTATCAAAAGAAATTTGGAGATTAAAGCTGCTAATTTCAAATCTTATTCTTCGGTGATAGATGGAAGTACTAATGTTACAGACACATCTCGACTTGCCATTTTCGTTAGAGATATTGATAACAAATATGATGTCACTGAAGAAATGGCTTCTCCAGTGCCATTAACAGACAACCCAATCTCTTGATTTGTATGAAGTAGTAAAAATTACATTAAAGCAATTTCCTTTAAACTTTGTCAGCATATCTGATATATGCTACTGATGACACCACAGTGATGGTTGGTAAAAAAGAGGGACTTAAAACATTAATAGAGGATGATGCAGCTGCCACCAGCAACTCACGTTTGATGAAATATCGCTGCATTGTATGTCAAGAAAACTTACGTTCGAAAGCTTTAAAAATGGATAATGTGGTGCAAATCGTCAAAGCTGCGAATTTCATGAAGTCCAAGGGACTGAATCATCACCATCATGACTGAATCATCATTAAGGAGTTCCTTAAAAGCATGGATGCTGATTACGGGAACATCGTTTACTTTTCTGAAGCAAGGTGGCTAAGTCAAGGTAAAATGCTAAAAAGATCTTACGATTTTCAAAATGAAATAAAGTCATTTATGGAATCAAAAGGAAAATTTGTGCCAGAACACGAAGATGAAAAGTGGCTCACATTTTTAGCATTTTTGGTGGATTTGACCACTCATTTAAGTAAGTTAAACATACATTTTCAAGGTGAAAATCAACTTATCTGTGCTATGTTTCAAACCATAACAGCGTTTGAAATTAAATTGAAATCATGGCAATTTTATGCATTTCCATACGTGGCTAAACACAGCCCTGTGAACAGCAAAAAACGTGCAGCCTTGTTTTCAGTTTTGATAACAGAGTTTTAGAATAGGTTTCAAGACTTCTGAAAAATCATCAACTTTTTAGTATATTTGTGACTCCATTTTCAGTGAACATAAATACACTACCTGCAAATTTTCAAATGGGATGTATAGAGTTGCAATCAGACATTCAACTCAAAGAAAAAATTTGATTGTGTCTCTTCACTGGACTTTTCTAAGATCTGTCTTAACATAGAAAAATACCCCTGGCCTCACAATCATGCCTTATTCATGCCATTGCTTTTTAGCAGTACATACATTTCTGAATGACAAAAATCCGACAGACACCTCGAGAACTCGCTAAGAATTGCAAAGACTTCCACCAAACCAAAGTGAACTGATGCAGTTTCACAAAAACAAGGTCAAATATCCCACTAGTCTGAGGTTTTTGTTGCTCTCTTTTTTTTCTTTTTTACATTTTAATTAAAAAATATTTAAAAGGTTTTGTTACTTATATGCATTAACCATATATTTTATACGTGGCCCAAGACGATTCCTCTTCTCTCAACGGTGGCCAAAAGGTTGGACACCCATGGTCTAGACTTTAACTAATAAAAATAATACCCTTTAATCCTTCCAATGGCATGTTGCTGTCCTGATAAAGATAACTGCTGTAACAGTTAAAGTACTTACACCATTCTTGCAGAGCATGCACTCAAGATATTTTCTGCAGCAGGAACAATAAGCAAAAACATTAAGTTAGATTCTGATTCTTGAACCAAGGATTATGGAATTTAGACTGTATTACATCAGATCTTCTGAAGAGAGACAAAAAGAGATAAAGACAAAAGTAATCACTTCTAATTGTGTATGTAATATATGCTGCTTTTCCTTTTTGGCCTGATTCTGTACATCCATGATGTTTAATAGATGACACTGCTTATGT
Source organism: Penelope pileata (assembly GCA_013396635.1). Taxonomy (NCBI): domain Eukaryota; kingdom Metazoa; phylum Chordata; class Aves; order Galliformes; family Cracidae; genus Penelope; species Penelope pileata. Next base: position 5,085,889 of record WBMW01000972.1, read on the forward strand.
ACATTTCAATGCTCCTGCAATAATTTTTAACTCACCAACCAGCCTCACTGAGTTGTTTCCAAAATGTTGCATTGCTACAAGTTTTGTGAAAATTAGGATCTGGCTAGAGGAGAGCAGTCCGGAAAGAGTTTTCGATGTCTGTTATAAGCTGTGCTTGGCAGCAGCTGGCAACCCATCATCACAAATATGCTGGCTGGCTGACGAGCATGGATGGAGCTCATCATTACCTGAAGGCATCGTAGATGACAGAGGAGAAGCAGCCTACAAAGGAAACAGGACACAAACCAAGCTATTTCAGAAGCAAGGTTTGATTAGTTCTGCTGTTTATTATACACCTTGCTTTATAGGACACTGGAATACTTGTGGTGTGTCCCATCATAACTCTTCCAACATGAGGCAACACAATTTGGAAAAAGAGGAACGTACACAGCAATAAGAGACATGGATTGCAAGTCATCCAGATCCTGTGACCAGTTCCTGCAGGATGAGAATGACCCATTGATGGGGAAATCAGGAAAGAGCTAGCAGCTATTTGTTTTCCAAAATGCTGGTTTTCCTTGTAAGAACGAAGGCATATCACATAAATACGAGGACCACACAAAAGCCAGATTTTGATGGTTGTTTTTTTTTTTTTTTTCCCCCTTCAGCGATCTGTTAACAAGGTGACACTTTAATAGCTTACTTAACACACTAAAAGCCCTGATGACCAGCCATTTCCATGGACAGGCACTCAAATGCCTGCCTGAAGTTAAGCAGGTTGGAGAACAGTCTCATGGCACGTAATTGCCCTCATAGGGGAGAGGATTCACACATCATCTGTACTCCCATAGTCTCGAGCAAAACTGAAAAAGCATACAATAAGCAATCAGCTTGTCGATGTGCCAGCCATGGGTCAAAACAGGGGATGAATTAAATTCACTGGAGGGATTCAGGAACATGTGGAATAACTAGTGGTGATGGGGGCTTTCTCCATGTGAGTGTACCCTAGAGGAAAAAATATTGTTGACTCATGGAATTGTTTGTTTTCTAATAGAAGTCTTGGTGTAGGTGGTCAGAAACTCTACCTGTACTTACAGTATACTCCACTATTTGACATAAAAGCTGTTTACACGCCTTATGTCTCTGCTCTCTTTAAAGCATCCCAACATGGAGACTTCATTCTCTGTGACCACATGCTGTATCTTGAAAAGAGGAAGAACAAAGCTGTGTCTCAGCTAGTGAACCAAACATGCCCTGATCCAGAAGCCAGGATAAATCAGATAAAACATCTGCATCCATACCATGGAATCCAACCTTCCAAAAAAGCCTGGCTTCATCCAAATTTTGTGAAACCAAGGAATTTTACGAGTACTTACAACTGTACCAGCATGGCCAGAAGTACTCATTTCTCTACAGGACATCAGAAGATAGCAACTGTTTTACTGAGGAGCTCTCTGTAATGGAAAGCTGAGGGGACCGTCAGAGTAAGTAAGCATCAGTCATACGACCAGTGAAGGCACTGCTCAGCAGCAAGAAACTAGTCTGTCACTGCTGGGGTTTCTCTGGAAAGTCTTCACAGCTTTCCCCGAACAATTGATTGTTTTTTTCTCATAGATAGAACAGGTTATTGGAAAAACCTGCCTTGCTTCATTTGTGCAAGAACATTCATTTATTTTGCACAGGTTGAGTAAGATTGGCTTGGTGTCTCTTAGCAAGAAATACACATCTACCATCACCACACAGAGGCTTTTGCCTTTTGTCAAAACAGGCCCAGCGAGCAAATACTGGCTTAATAATCCACAGTGAAACCAGGGAAAGGCTTAAAAACATAAACCCACCAACAGACTGATTCTATACCAGAACAAAACAAGATAGAGATTTCTCCTTCTCAGAGCAGGACTATCCCCAAACACCGCATCATGGTGACTGTGGCTTTATTTGCAGGAGCCCGACAACTGCCAAGTGTGGAGAACCCCACAGCTCTCTGGTCACCTCTTCAATCAAATCAGGAGGGAATGAGATTGTTCTTTCAGCTGCTGAAGCCCAAACCCACTTCATGCAACAGGTTTTTATGAATTATCACAGGGCCCATCAGTTCAAAATTCTAGTATCATAAAACCATGAGTAAAACTTGCCAAAAGAAAAGTGCAAACTATTTTGGACCAAGAAGTCACCAAATAGGAGAGCTGACAGGAGGAAGACAGACCTTGAAGAAGAAAGGCAGGAAAGGATTTTTTGTGGCAAAATAAGACAACAGGAGAGACTCTCCAGATTTTATATTTAAGAAAAAAATCTCTTTGCACTGAAAGCCAAGCTTTAAGCTAGCTTAACCAGGCAGTACTGCCCTGGCTTTACTTTACACCAGCCCTGGGTTTTATTCAGCCAAGCCAGCTAGATCACTGTTAGCACCTGAGTGATCATAGAATCACAGAATTTTCAGCTTGGAGGAGATCTTCAAGATCAAGTCTAACTATCAACCTGACTTACCGAGTCCCATCACATAGAATCATTTAGGTTAGTTTGGCAGCTCAAACTGAGTTACTTTATACGGAAGAGTATGGCACCCAGTCCTTCAGATGAATCATTCAAATCCACAACTTAATGCTGAAAAGCCAGGAGCTGGGGCATCCAACATAACTGTCGAAGTGACAGCCTGCCCTTTCACCCTTCCTTCTCAGCTGAGGAGCAGGAAAAATGAAACAGGCTGTGAGATGACATTTTGCTTTATTATTTTCCATGTGCCTGTGCCTATCACAATAAGATACAAATGCATGCTTAAGGTCTCCAGGCACAACTGCAATGTAAATAATGACTTAGCATAACAATAGCAATTACTGATGCTGCTGTAGGCCCTATTCAGCTAATGGAGCAAATGCAATTTTTTCATAAGATCGTAACAATCCTGCCAGTCTACAACATGCTTTTCTCAGAGTTGTTTTTTTTTTTTTTTTTTCTGGAAATGTATGAACATCTACAACTCATTTTCAATCATCATCATTCTAAAGGAGTTTTTATTACCTCTACTCATGACTCATAAGGGTGGGAAACAATGTTGTTACTTCTGCTCCAAGTATAAACAGTAATGACTTTAAAAGCCTTCAGTTTATGTCTTCTGAGCTGTCTGATTCTCAATCAATTGGAAGGTATCAGGACATATTTACTCTGAAGAATAACAGATGTTTTCATCTTGAGTTAAATTTAAACTCAACATCAATCTCCCAGAGAGAAATGAGATAACACAGGATCTCTTTCAGTCTTTCAGATATGCAAAACTATTCCTGAGAAAAACAAAACAAAACAAAAAATTCAGAGCTGAGCAGCAGTTATACCTAGCCAGCTCAACCAAATCCGTTTCACTGTGAGACTAGCAGCTGCACGCAGGCAGGCCTGAGACATCTTTTTTCTTCTAAACCGAATATTCCCAGACAGATGTAGCACTGATCAGCTCAGATCATTAATGAATTAATAAAGCTTTACCTGATTGAGGCAACATCTGCTCACATAAGCTCCTTCCAAAGCCGTCCCTTTCTAGCAGGGATGGCTGCTGTCCCACAGCTCACTCCAGGGCCACTCACCACTGCCACCGTCTTGGGATGGATGCCTAACAGCAGCCTAAGGAGCAGATCTTCTGAGCACCAAGTGATCTATCCACACGTCCAGCTTGGCACACAATACAGAAGGCCCAGCAAATGCCTGTACACAAAGCTTTTGCTTCTGTCCTCACAGACAAAATCTTCTCTATCAAACCCACTGAGGATGCCAACCCCCCCAGCCATGCCAATCACAGTCTGGCTGTTAGCTAGATTCTCCTCATTCTGCATAAAACACTAGCATTTCCCTCTCCATCAGCCAGAAGAGGAGACTTCGGAGCTAACAGCTCTAGGAAGCTGCTGCAAGGCAATAAACTCCTGAAGCCACATCTAAGTTGCCGTTATCAATCATTTTGTGAGACAAGGTCTCAAAATGCAACACTGTATAAGGTGACAAGCATAGCCCTCGTGCAAAGCAGGTTTTGCAGGGACCACATCAGCTTTGAGACCAGGGTATCTGAAGACCATCTACTACAGAAATACTATGAGCATGAGGCCAGTTTGTGACCGGTACTTCCTTTCATTTCTAAAAGAACTCCAACTTCTAATCTGCTCATCAACTGTGCTGCAATCTTCTCTTCCCATCTGAAATTCCCCACAGCCTCTGCACTCAGCCCCCGGGGCTCTGCAGCTAGGGATGCTTTCACATACAAGCAGTTTAGGCTGCAGTTGGGCTACACCACTAATGTAAATGTCCCCATTTTCAGCATCTCTTCTAGACTATGCCTTGCTGACATTGGGAAATGGTCAACACTCAGGAACAGGACTTTCAGCAAGGTGAACAAGCTGCCTTTACTGCTGTGAACAACCTAGCTTGGCTCTTGTATTTCCCTCACATTTCCAGTGGGGCTGGAAAATGACCAACTTTCAAGGTGGAGAGCATCAGAAAGAGGAGGAGGAAGCATAGTTCCTGTTGCAATATGCTGACTGCAGTAGGGGTGTTTTGCAAATGAAGAGATGAAATTGCTTCAAAGATGTTCTTTGCAATCGCACATAAAGCATTACAGGTTTTACCAATGGACATAAAGGATTCACACAAAGTTTACAAGTTTAAACTCACCCAACTGGTAAGAGATCTCAGGCTATGCAGCACTCCTTTCCGGGAAGCAGCCCAAGTCCAAGGGATGTTCTCTCTTCAGTGCTGGCCCTTATATGAGCCCAGGGTGGCTTTGCCCCAGGCCCACCCCTTCTGCTCATGCAGGGAGCACAGGTGCAAACAATTTACCTGTGCCCCCTGGGCCAGCCACAGCCCTTCCCCAGGTGCTCCATCACAGGTTCAGTTCCCCTACAAGGGTATTTACTATCATCAGTGACAGGCTGGGTTTTTGTGACCACAAGTGCTGCTGTGAAGAGACACGTGAATGTCTCCCAGAAAACAGCAGGTGCGTTTCTGTGGGATACGGTACACAGCATCTCCTGCAGCTTTGAAAATTTCTGTGCCCTGTGAGGATTTTCAGGGAATTTGTGGACTGACGTGCTCCTGAAAATCTTGTCAGTTCCACCAAGGGATTGGTTACATAACTCAGATAAATGCCAAGCTCCTTTCCCTGCATTTTCGGGATTAAACATATTCCTTCAGTCTCCACAATTTTCCTATATTTTTTCTGGAAGCTAATTGTTTCAAGTAAAGAAATCACTTACTACCAAAGCAAAAAAAAAAAAAGTCATTTTACCAAGACAAGATTTCAAGTTTCCCATTTGCCAAATATTTTGCTTTTTCATAGCTTTAGAATCTCCATGTTTGAAAAAAGAACATTCCCACAGCCCTAGAAGGAGAAGTCATGATTTCTTACTTGCACTGAACCACACTAGGCAAGATGAAAACTTTCATCAGCAAAAATCTCTCTTCTTGCAAGGCATGCTGAAAATACTCTGTGCTAGATCAAGTATCTGGGAAGAGAATAAATGTGTAACTGGTAGAGCTTTATTGCAGTCGCTGTGCAGCTATAGAGAGCATCACAGCTCCTCTTCCAAAACCAGAGTGCAACGATGCCCGTGAATAGTGCATTCTGGACTGTTTTCAGCATGAAACCTAACAGTTGTGCTCCGAATGAGCCAGCACCTTCCGGTGCACAGCAACATGTCAGTCCATGCAGCTTCAGCACCCCGCTGATGGGCACGCGTGGCTGCTGCTCTCCCGGCAAGATGCTATGGCAAAGCAAACGCTAAACCGAAAGATAAAAATAATGCATTAAGAAATCAGCACGACTAATGTTTTCAGGGATTTTTCAAAAAAATAAAAAGTCTTTAGAAACCAGGAGAAAGTTGCCCTAGCAACATTATTTCCACTCTGTTTTTTGCTCACTGTTATCTTGTGAGCCCATTTCTCTAGCTTATGATGCGCTTAATGACGACAGGTCTGAAAGGGAATAAAATCAGCATTCAGCTGAATAAAGGTATTTCCCCTTTCTTTATAGTGAAATAGTCCCATCTGTGATTAATACCAATGAACAGCAAGAGCTAACTCAAATTTTCAAGAACTGGAAAACACTTATTATTAAAAAAATAACAACAGTATTTGGACTGACTTCTGTAGGACAAATGACCCAGCTAGTATGGGAGGGGCAAGTGCTGCTCTTGGCCTTTTTTCAAGGGAACTCAAGCCCAAAATGGAGCTATTACCTCCATGTAAATGCCAATTTTCATTAAGCATACAGGATGTAATGCAGCAGCTCAGAGCTAACTGGAATATAATTTAAGTTGACAGCTCTGAAATCTCTTCCCTTCGGTCAGATCTCATTGAATTTGGCAAATGGACTCGAGAGCTGTGAGCTTGTAGGTAATAGAGGAAAAATTAACATTATGTCTGCTTGCTCCCCCCACCAGAAACCATGCTGAAAATGTAAAATAATTTTTAGAAAGGACAACGACCCCTCCCACCACCAAGACTTCTCATACTTTCTGTGTCACGAAAAATGTGGTATCAGTCATATAAAAAAACCCACACAAACGTGTCTTAAACATGACTAGGGTACTTCCCCAGACACCCACCTCTGCACAGTGCTGACTTCTCTGCTATATCTCATGCAGTACCCAGACTTCCACCTAATTTGAAACGAATATTTGTGATCACAAAACTATATTATAGTATTTACACAGTTTTTTTTTTTTTTAGTTAAAGTTGTTGTCTTCTGAACTCTCAACTCCAGTTTTACCACCTGTTTGCTGAGAGGTGGGATGCAGGAGGACACATTTCAGCAGCATCACAGCTGCTGGGTCCCTTGAACAACTTTGGCTGAGCTGACAAGGTTTTGCAACAAGGAGACAAGCTGTATGCAGAACACTCAGAGCTTTTGGGATGCACTATGCTGATATGTGATCTGGCAGCTGAGGCATCTGCCAGATGCAAATCCAGGTTGGGAGATGGATCGCCTTTATCATCTTCTCCCCTTGATGTAGCCCACATCTAGGAGTTCACAAATATTTATTGCTCTCTACTGTTACCTACACCAGGAGGCAATTGACAGTGCGTTGACATCGTTTTACCAGAATTAAAGCCTTTAAGTTTTCTGAGAAAGCATTTAAAACCTTAGTTATTGCTTAGAGATTAGACAGACTGCCAAATGTCCTGGGGTTTAATATACGTAAAACTATTTTACGCAAAGTTTGAGGTGTTGAGTTTCCTTGCCTTGAGATTTTCCAATACCTTCATGTGACCTTGCCTCAGGGAAGTAAGAAAAAATAGAAAGTTAATTCAAAATAGTCTCAGTAAGTGCAGATACATTCATTTCTCTGCTTCCTTTAGTGTTGCCAGACCTGGCAAAGTTCTCCATAAGAGCAAATAGAGTCATCACAGCATATCATTCGTAAGGTATAGCTCCAGACCTACTGTAGCAGCTATCGGGAGCAGATCATCTGGCTGCTTCTGTCAAAAGGCTGGAAGCTCATTCCTTTCTTGTGACAGATGAGACTCCTGCAACAGCAAACAACAGCCCTGGAGGTGGGGAGGGGCTGCAGGATGTCTTGAGCCTAACACCCACCTGATGCCAGCAACATCCTCTTGCATCAGTTGTGCCCTGCTGACCATCACAGTGTGAGCACACTCACTTCCTTTACCTCACCACCTCTGCTCCTCAAATTGGCCTTCTCACAGTTCTTTGCTGCGACACTTCCATTCTTCTGCTCCACTCTCAGTGCAGCCCTCCTTACATCTTCAAATTACAACTCAACAAATTCATAATGGATGGAATTAACACACCCCTTGAGCAAGAACTGGGCTTTTGCTTTCTAGGAACATTCCTCACTATCCTAAAGCTGGCATGGAGCTTACAGGGTGCCTTTGGTCTCCCTGGCATGAGTCCACAGGTTTTATTTGTGACAATATCTGTGGATACTTCTGGCTTGCTTTGCAAAGCTCATGTGAGTGCAGATGAGTCAGGAGCTGTAGGGATGCTCCAAAAGTAACACCTATTTTATGATGTTGGTGGTATGGCAGCAGAGGTTGAACCTTCTCACCAATATTCCATGACGTTTTGTTGCTGCGTGACAGACAGCAGCAGAGGGGCACTCTGACACAACAGCCACTGACATAAAAGTGAGGATGAAGCAAAGGTGTGGAACTGAAATCCTCCATGCAGAAAAAGAATTGCACCCACTGACATTCATCAACACTTGCTGAATGTTTCTGGTGACCAAACAGTGCATGTGGGCACGCTGAAACAGTGGGTGATGTGTTTCAGCAGTGGCAACAGCAACGTGAAAGACAAGCAATATTCTGGACAGCCATGCACAGCTGTCACACCACATGATGAAAAGCATCTCAACTCATCCATGCAAATCAGTTAATGGCAGTGACTGTTGAAAAATAGTGTTTTGTAGCTGAGAATTTGCTCTATCAAATAACATTGTGGTTATATTGTACTGTATATTTACTGAACCATGATCTTCTGATGCTCCAGTGAAAGAATTTGGACATCTTATGCTTCCGCCTCCCTCCCCCCCAGGATATAGTAAATTGTGATAGTTTGCACATCTTCTGAAAGTTTTCCTGCTGATCAGGGCAGCCAGTCCCAGTTGTATCCACTCAAACTTCTAAGAGAGAATAGTGTTCCATGTGATGAGGCTTTTCAAACATTCCTAGGTACCCACAAGATCTACCACATAGTTCTTCCCACCTCCTTCCTCTGAAGCCCATTTCTGATGCCTACAGGCACAGGCACCTTTCCCTGGCCTCATGCAACATGTCTGTCATACAGGACTCATCTTTTCTTATCATCAAGCCAACTTTATCATCTGTTTTGTTGAAATCTTTTCCCTTCAGGATCTTCAGCGATTGTAACATCAGCCTCAGAGGGGTTTAGAAAGATGCTGACTTGCATCCAAGCATCTGCAGGACTGCCAGACCCATGTGCTCACAAGCAGAACCAGGGTCTGAGAAGAGTTCAGCATCCACCACACTGTCATGTACGTTTCCAGAATTAACAGAGGTGTTGGAGACTTTCCTGTAGACATTTCTGATCCTGTTCACCTTCAGGATTCATTAATTCTACTTCTTCAGTGCTGGAAAGCACTGAAAATCACTAGATATAAAGTACTTGCTCCATTTCAGTGCTATATGAAGAAGCAAAACATTAAACAGCAGCTGTGGAAATGTGAGCAGGCTGCTGGCTCAAGGAACAAACTCATGATCTTCTGAAGGCTGCACATTACAAATTGGAAGTTGTGTGTCTCAACCAGCTGAGATTTTCTTTCCCTTAGTGTGAATGCCCATTACCAATTAATTTCCCAGCTTGCACAGATGAAAGCCCTGCATCAAGGCAAATGACTTAACTGTTCTTATTGGACATGCTTGCAACTTCATGGACCATAGCAAGAACTGGAGTGACTGCAGAATATATATAGTGCAAAAAATTAGATTTTACCTGACAGGATTTTTTTATTCAATTTAGGTTGATAATTATTTATTAGACATGAAGCCACTTAGTCGCTTGCCCTCAGGAGCTGGGATTGCTTGAAACCACTTAGTCATATTTACCTTCAGCTTAATCCCACATGCTGTAACATCATCAATGCTGCTTACTCTGCTGTAAGGACAACAAAACGTGCTCTTAATGGACAAGGGTTTCCTCTCCCGCTAGGGAGAGCAGTCTCGGCATATGCAGGACAATTCAGCTTTTCTACTCGCAAATACTTTCTGCTCATTCTGTAAAAATATCACAAAAGGTAGGGGGGAAGGCCTGAATCAATATAAAATGATGTTTTATAATGCAATGTTCGAAACAATCCCAGCTTAGAAGTCAGGATCAATCAATAGGCTTTATGCCTGTTCTAAACCAACAACACTAATGACATAACTTGTTTTACATTCACTATGCTGTTACAGAATTGACTTCAGATCTCACCTGTGTCCTGGTTTTAGGTGAGACAGTGTTAACAGCACGATGCTGTTTTGGTTGTTGCTGAGGAGCATTACCAGGGCCAGGCCAGGGGTAGGCAGAGCCAGAACAGCTGGTCTGAATTAGCCAAAGAATTATTCCCTACCACATGGCATCATGTGGAAAGCTAAGGGGAATTGGTCAGGGAGGGGGAACAAACCACTGCTCAGGGGTTGGCTGGGTGCTGCCAGCAAGTGGAGAGGCACTGTACTAGCAAAGTGTCAGCCAGTGGGCAGCTGTATTGTTAGCATTGGTCAGTGAGTGGAAGTAATTGCCTTGTATATGTATATGTAGTTATCATTACATTTTTCTGTTTTTTCTGACTTAGTAAATAATTTCTCTCTACCCACAAGTTGTATTTTGTTTTCATTTCTCTCCCTCATCCTACTGGGTGGGGAGATCAGTGGGGTCTAGATCATCAGACCCTAAACCAGACCCTCTGTGTATGCAGGTTACACGATCTGAGAACTGAGCTGAACCTAGTTGTCTGCTTTTGGGCTGACCCTTCTGAGTAGGAGTCTGAAATTCAACAATTGCAGGAAAAGGACAAAAACATCTGGAGGAAGCAACACTCACCAGCCTATGCATAGTAGTGATCAAGCAGCGCGTAATTTGGAAAAAGCACTGCAGAGCTGTGCGCACACACACACACACACACACACACACACACACACACACAGTGTGTCAGTGAAGAGGAGGCTGAGGAGACATCAGCAAGCAGGCTACAGAGGGGAGCTAGAGCAACAAGGAGCCCTGCTCCCAGAAGACGACGCATCAGACAGCAGCAATGTGAAGCTGTAGCCTGGTAGTTCAGGTTGGACATCAGAGAAGTTTCTTCCCCAGGATCTGGGTCACCCAGGTTGATTGGGGAAAATCTCCATCACTGGGTGTTTTCTGGCTGAGCTAAGACTGAACTGCAGTAATAGGTGTTTGAACTACAGGTCCCCAGCAGCCTTTCCCACCAACACTGCCATGAGTCCATAAATGTGTGGCAAAAATGCCTTGTCTTAGCACCCAGCACACTTCCCAGCAGCCAGCAATTTCACATTCTGAGTCACAGGGTGGACCTCTAGGTGTACAATGCATCCTGAACAACATCCCATAATCAGAGATGGCAAGCTGAAGACAAACTGACTTATTTAAAATAGCATTATTGAAAAAAAAAAATCAGTTCAAAGAACTGAGACAGCTGTTGGGAACCAGGAGCAAGTTTCAAGATCACCTTAAACAGTGAGATTTTGTAATTTTCCTATTTCCAATAAAACAAAGCAATAATTTTTTTTTTTTTAAAAAAAAAAAGAACAGCCTTTGAGAAAGACAAATGTCACCCTTAAATATTTTTAAAAGCTTTGTAAATGGATTAGCTGAGCACAGCGGGCATCATACTTTTGGTAAGTGCAGGATGAAATAAGCCTCAGGGAACTTTTGAAGATAGTTCATTCAATAATTCATTCACTTCCCTCTAATACTGCATTGAGGAAAAGTTAAACACTGCCTCTGCTTTAATAAGTGAATGAAGACTCCAAATGTAGATTCCTCATAGGATGAATTCAATTTGCTGTCATCCTCAAAGTAATCCCCTGCAAGGCAGCATCAGGAAAAAGGCTTAGGAGCAACGTACCACGCGTTCACCCACAGATAACTTATCACCAAGCTGGTACTAGTCCTTTCTGAAATATAGATACTGAGTCTGAAGTGCAGATACTACAGGTGGTGACTCATTTTCATGTTTTGAAACAGCCTCTGAAGCTCTCTTCTTGACAGACAATCAGGTAGAAGTGGTTTCCTGCTTCAGAGGAAAGCCTTTCACAGAACTGCATTGTCCACTCACAACTCCAGGAGACAGAATGGGATACGTGTATGGGATGCAAAACATACATACAAATCACCTGAAAACCAGCATAAGACAACTGATATTTGGTAGAACAGCTCCAGAGTGCCAAGAAAAAAAAAAATGGAATGCAAGCCTGTTTTGAGCTCTTTGAAATGGCAGGAGGAAATAATGAACAAGTCCTTTTTCCTTTACTGAGGACAAGCTCCAATTTCTAAGCAAATCAGGGGAAGTGGTTGTTTTTTTTTTTTTTNTTTTTTTACACAGTGTGACTTGGAATCAGGCTTCACTTGGGATTAGCTGCTTTGAAAGAGCTGTGCTTACAGTCATTCTATGATGCTTTTGTTCAACACTTGAAAGCAAGCAAAGAAGACAAAAAACTTAGAAAAGGAAGAATCAGACTAAGTGTGAAGTGTCTGAGGACACAGCAGGAGGAAAAATGATTGTGATGCTCAGAGGTTGCTGCCCGCTCATTCTGTGCCTGGCTGTGAGGGCTCAGGCATGGCTCAGCTTTTGTTTCCATTCCACAAGCATCTGAGCCCTTCCCTGCACTTGGACATATTCACAAAGAACTGCTGACACTCAGTATTATGCCCTGCCTTAAGATGAACTGATGTACCTCAGTTGTTAGTCTGGTAAGAATATATCCTTAGGCCTGGAAATCTCCCCAGCTAGGCTGTGCTCTGTTGCCTACGTCCAGATGTGATGCTCTCCAGAGCCCAAGTGAACTCTTAACCACATTCTTCACAGCCCTGTGGACTACAGATGGCCCTATACTGACTTCATGAATACTCACTGCTTTTAACCATTGGAGTACATCCTCCATTTTATGATCCCGCATGATATTTTCAATTGGTTGTGTTTGGACAACAAAATCTTGCATTTCCCCCCTTAAAAATGCCTGTAAAGGTGCTTTGGTGTGTGGTGAGCTCCTCTACCTACCGATGGAAGTCCAGTAAAGCTCCTGTAGAAATCCACGTCACCAGAAAGGACATCATTCAGCCTTTTCTTCCTGTGAAGAGCCTGCAATAACATGGAGGCTTTGGGCAGGGTTTGGAAGGCAAGAGGCTGCAGGAATAGCACAGCAGATGTGTCTCACAGCATGCTGCTGAGATCTGCTCTCAGGCCCCCAGCACAACCTCCAACAGATACTAAGATCCATAAACAACAACTATTTGTGGTATGTTTATGAAGGAAGACATTTGATGCCCAAGTCAAATTTTATACTCATGTAAGTGGATGTTTATGTGTTCATTTCTTTTCCTATGTAGGAAAGCCCAGAGTTAATTTTCCCCTGGGACCAATTTTGATTTAGACTTGACAACTCCATTATTGAATGTAACTCTGCTGACATACAGCTGAGTAACATTAGCTGTACCTTGCTTGCAAGATGTGCAGAGCCCCTAGAAGCAGGAGAGTTGCTGCTTTCATTCTGACCAAGAATCCTGCACAATCTCTCATTGCCAGAGTTCCTTATTCCTCTTCAGTGAGGAGGCAGGATTACATGCATCATGTTTTTAGATGAAAGATTCTAGCTTGAGAACTTATTCAGAAAAATTAACAGAATTGTTGAGTAGCACAGGAGTCCCTGGTCCAACTCTGTGCTCAAGGCAGGGCAGATCAGAGCTAAAGAAAGTTGCTCATGCCCTTGCCCAGCCACACTTGGAAAATATCCAGTGATGACCATTCTCTTTTCATGCTTTTCCCCCTTTTGCTTGAATGTAGCAATTTTTCAGGTGATTCTTCTCTAATGGAGTGCAAACAAGCAGAACAGGAAATCAGAGCGTTCTTGAAATTCAGTCATCCTACTGACTCTGTTAAAAGTGCTGATTCATTTGTCATTAGCAACATACTTCTAAAGGCAGCTCTCATTTCTTAATTTGTAAGACCGTTAAAGATTATCAAAATGGACATTAAGAAAAAGGTGTCCTATCCAGCGTTCAGCGAAGTAATGGCAGTATTCCAATATAATTCAATTGGTGTCAGGATAGTTTCCAACACCAGAAAACCAACATGGGGTTAAAGAAATTCCTTAATAAATATTTCAGTGCCGCAGATTTTTTACAGTGTACTAAGGAAAGCTCTAGGAAGTCACTATGTCAGGCTACAGCTTATCACCAGGGTGGTGTGCTACCATTCTCCTATTCCCATGTCTGCCCTTTTAACACCTGAACTCAGAGAGGTGATCCAAGGACAACAGATTCAGCACAATTTCTTTCGCAGAGTTTGGCATGCCATCAATGAAAGCACCATCATTAAAATAAAGCTAATGGTTAGAGATGTACCAACAAAAGAATAAGAGAATTAAGGCCACGTTCCCCTGATTTAATCTCCAGGGCCAAATCCAATACACTGTCTGTCCTACTGGGGCTTTCCTTTTTATCCCAAAGGGAAGAGATGGGCTTTCCTGGACTGAACCAAAAGAAAGGGCAGCTTTAGCACTAGTGGGTACAATTTAGTCTCCTCTGCCTGAAGACAGGCTGCATGAGATGTCCCACCCTCAAGATGACTGCCAGATGGAGGTACGAGCACCAGAAGGCAGTGGATACTAATGAGCTCTTTCTTCCAGCAGGTTAAAGGTCTGTCTGCCAACAGACAACTGGAAACTGATGCTCTCATCTTTGTTTTTCTTTCTCCTGGCTGTTCTAGTGAGTACACATCAGAGTAATGGACAAGCCTGCAGTGCCTGGCACCCTCAAAATTCCCTGACATGTCTTGCTGGAGTCAGACAGACCTGTTGGGAACCCTGTATCTGGTAACAGGGAAAGTTCTGGCACTCCAAGTTGCATCACTTCTTTCTGATGCTTAAGTTACTTGAGGATTTACAATAAGATTAGTACTATTTCCTGAGTATGCTTCCATCTTCTGTTTCACGCTAGTCTAAGTTCTGGAGCACTCCAACTCCAAACATATCCAGACACATTAAGAAAATGGAAAGCATGATATCTTCTTGCAATGGTTTGGATAAAGGTATGATAATACGTACTAGCAAGAAAAATCTGGTAAGGTTATTAAAGGGCACAGATCCAGGAAATACTGCTGCAGCTAGCTCACTAAGGATGTCTGCTTGTTGTTCAGAGACAGCAGCATGACAAAGCATCAGGTTAAATATAGTATTTGAGAGAGAAAGACCTCAGTGACAAGAGTAAGAAATCTATGCCAGTAAAATACAGCCGTTAAACCACATGCGTGCATCACAAGGGACAGGATGCAGTATCTTCCATCTCTCACCGAGCCTCTCAACAAGCAGTGCAAGAAAAAGGCTCCCTCTCTGAGTAAGAGCATGGTTTCTGTGCTCCATGGCAAGGCGAGCCCTGAGATCCCTCCAGCAGAGGGGAGTGCAGCCTGTGCAGCAAGAGAAGGGGAGAGCTTGGCATCTGCACTGCGTCTGGGAAAGGATACCATCTTTAACAAGTATTGGTGAAAAACATCATGTTGTTCCTGCTCACATAACTTGGAAAAGCAGGCTGAGGTTAGCAGGCTTTCAGAGAGAGGGAAGTTTGAAAAGAAGCTAGATGAGAAAGTTGATATGGGTCAGTTCCCTGCTTACAAGGATTTGCAAAGAACTGGACATGTATTTCTATTCTCAACTGGTTGTTTACAGAGTGAAGTGAATGTTTGGAGAATGTGTTTGCAGACGCCTTTGCTAAGTCTGACATGTGGCTCAGTGTAACTCTCCCCCATCGCTTTCTGTAGAGGCATCTGCCCTGTACACTTCTGTACACAATTTTTTTTGTGAGAATTGTTGCCATGATAAATTCACATTTTCCTTTCACTACTGCTGAACATGTTCCAGAACTTCCCTCTAAGAATGTTAGACAGCGACATACATGTTAACTTCCAGCCTTTTGATGTAAGCAGGTAAGCACATCTGTCACAGTACAGCCTTCCCAGAGAGCAGCAATCCACGTCAGCGCGGCTGAGGTCACCGCTAAAAGTTTTGCCGAATGAAAGCCAGACAAAACTGAGAGCCAGGCACAAATACACACACTTGCACAATTTTTTTTGCCAGTCCTTTCAAAAACTGATTTTCAAAATGTGTTTGCTTTAGTATTGAGCAGTATTGTCTTATTACTGCTCTTTCAAGAAAAGAATTATCCATAACAATCACCATAATTGCCATACTGTGAAGAAACCCCACTAGAGTTATAGCCGCCTAGATTTCACAAGTCACTGCTAGAAAGAGTATTTAACATTAACAAAGTGTAGGAGTAACCTAAAATCCAAACGTGCCTAGGAGAAATTGCCTTTGCCCTTGGGTTCATTTCCTTTGGAAACTTGAAAGGGGACCTGAAGAACTTTTTCCTCCTTCAGGCTTTTCTTCCTCACCCAGCATCAGGCCTCAGTCCTGCCTTGTCCATTTTCCTGACTTGGGTTCAGCTCTGCACTTTGCACAGCTCCATATAGGCTTTCTGATTATGTAAAACAGGTCGCTTCCAAGGGAATGCAGTGTCAGAAGATTTGGACACCAGCTGCAGTAACTTGGGTTTTGTTTTGCTCTGGAGGAACTGGCATCTGATCCAGTACATGAACATATTTGCCAGACTTGTTCACTGGTGAGGGTAAGAGGAATTGACAGCTCTCACAAGAAATACACATCAGGAAAGCAAGGATGCTATTAATATGGAAAAGGTTGTAAAAGTAATAAGCCACGTGGAACAGCTACCAGAAAGAAATCAGGGTCCATCAGCAGAAAGGCAGAAGCAGAACAATTTGTTCCTCCATCTCCAGATGCAGGCTTTGATACTAAATTATTGTGCTATGAAGAGAGAGTTATCTGTATACTCCAGAAGTGTTTAACCTTTAAGTTTAGAGAACATTTTAAGCTGTATTTCTAACACAGCTTATAGACAGGGATGCTATGACTTTTGGAATCAGTCCCAGCTGAAGTACAACTAAAAGTCTCCAGAAATGAATCTGCAGGTCTGCCCATTACATAGTTGCCAGCTTGTGTGCATTAGATGAGATTTGTTGTGGGTTTTTTAATAAAATATTTTACCCACAGGATGCCTGTTTCTTCAGGCCAGACAGATGAAGGTCTCTCCTCCAGTTTAAAGTTCAACATTCTGCATTATGCACAATTTTGGATGCTGCTTATCACACAGCATGAAGCCCACCTTGCAGGCAGTTGTCCTCATTTCCCCAGCTCTAGATAGACAGCCTGGAGAAACCAAGGTGAGATTCCTGAAGCCACCAGCAGTCAGGGACAGCCTTCCCCCAAGAAGCTTTAGCCAACATGATTTCAACCACTGCTCATCCAAGGGATTAAAAGGATGATTGCTTTCCTCCAAGGTACACAAGTTCTAACCTTTTGAAAGCCCTCCCCCAGATTTGGCTTCTCATGGGGACAGGCCATGAGACACTTGGAGTCCTCCCTCAACCTTGCTTTTGAAGCAACTAGTGCTGGATGCTGACAAGAGGCACACCATAGTACTGCATACTGCAACTGCTCTGTGGTAAATTTGCAAGCCTGTCAGCCAACTACATCCTTCTAATTTCCTCTCCGAGCTGAGAAATAACTCATCTGATCTGTGTACACATTCCTGGCTTGTCTGCCATCTACCAGCAGATCAGAGACAGTTTTTGGAGGACATCTGCTCTGAGCACATTGGTCTGATGCTGAACGATGAAGGTTAGCTTGTACCAACCAGAACAGACTTTTAAAGCCTCCCAGGTTGAAGACCAGCATAAACACAGGCAGCAAAACTGTCTATGTCGAGCAAAGGGATAAAATAAAACAGCTAAGTGGTTTTTCTCCTTTGCATCAAATAGGCAAACAAATACTCACTGGGTTTTCTTCGCAAGTGAAGCACTTCACAAAGCAGATCAAAGCCCTTCCCAAATCTCAGCTATAGTACGGATCATTTCTGAGTAACACATCCCATGGAGAGATCTCCTTGCAGGGGCTGCACCAGCCAAAACAGGATTAGCAAGTGGTGGAAATAAACAGAAATTTTCACACTTCTGAAAGCAATAGCTGCTAGAGTAACTCACAAAGTGCGAAGTGTCTTCACTTCGGAAGATTCCTAAGCTCAGGAAAAAAAGCATGCAGTGGGATCCCCCACTGCCAAAATAGCACTGGTTTTAAGGACAGCCTTTGAAACTGTTAAATCACATTTTACATTTTTGCTCCAACTCATTCAGGGGCACATGGAAAAAGCTGACTGCAAGACACCTTGTACTTGGTCTCTCGAGATCATATAGCACAAAATACACGTTACTGTCTCAAATATATTGCAAATATCTCACTGCCACCTGTCCTTGTAGGCTGTTACCATTATCCTTTGTAGGAACTACAGAGAATCCCAACATGCCTATTCCTTTGAATTCATATCATGACACTGTCCCTCTCTGAACAGCTTGAATCTCTAAGGCAGGAAGGAAAATGCACAGGGAGAAAAACTGTTTCGCCATGGGTATACAGACCAGACAGACTCAAACGTGTCTGCATTTTGTGTGATCACATGCTGTCAGCAACAAATTCTAGAGGAGATACCACACAAACCCCTTTCTCACACTATTTGTCTGGTATCTTGGCCACAGTAGCTATTATCACATTAAATAGCCTTTGACAGATCAGCTGTCAGTTTGGACCATCCAGAACAGGTCTGGATCAGCAGCAAGTTTGGTCACCTTCTCCATCATTTTCAAAGACATGCAGGAGATTCCATAGACAATATCTCCTCATGGAGAAGATGAGCAATCTTCTACACCTTTTAAAACATTAACATGCAAAGGACTTTCATTCTAGCTTCATCACAACTGCATTTCTTATCCTCATGTCCCCACTAATTCTGTTCATTATTATGATTCCTGCTAACAGAACCCTTAGATATAGTCTTCCCTCCACACTCAGTGCTACCACCAAGCCTGCAGAACATTTCTGAGCCAAACTGAAGACTTCAGAGTTTTCAAAGGTCTATTCACCAGCCTAGGTGTAACTCAATCTAATTTTCCTGTCTCTTTCAGTGATGTAGTTTTTGCAAACTGACAATCATGAACTATGTTCTTAAAGATTGTCAAGTTACTTATGTCTTTCTTCTGATTCCTTCTTAAATAGGACACTAAAATGTGATTAGTTTCATTAACAAAAGCTTCTGTCTCCTAGCATGTGCCCTTGACCACCTCCACAGATAAGGGAGAATTTTTTTTTTTTTTAAAGAAACCCCAATAATTCAAAGTTGTTAATTAAGGAGGGAAAAAGTGTACAGTAAAAGTTTAAAACGGAAGAGCAAAAGAAACAGCTGAACTGGAGAACATATGTTCGTTCTGAAGAGATGCTCAGGCTGATGCCAACAGTGTACCGGCTGCTCCCATGCTTGTCATAGCACCGTTTGAATCAGTTCCAGGGAGATAGGAAGCTTTAGCAGGATCACAGTGCAGTTCAACTCCGCAAACGGAGTTGGAATTATTGAGAATCTGTCACTGCTTCAAAATAAACTTGAAGCATAGAAATAAAATCGCTTGTTTCAAACGTTTCAAAGTCAGAATCCTTACACTTCTGGCAACCTCAAGAGTTTAGGCCACTAAGAATAGCTATATGGGCTTGAAAAGAAGTTTAATCCAGAATACCTCTGTACATTTCAAGCTAAGGCTAGAATTTAGCTAAAACCATGATTCCATCGTAAAAGGTGTCGGGTTTTATGCAGGTTTTTTGACTGTCTTGCTAAATTCAGGTCTGAAGATACCACATATCATCTGAACTGAGAAGCGTAACGCTGTAGAAAAACCCTGGCTGTGTGGTCAATTGAGTTTCCAGTAGGACTAATCCATGGTCATAACCACACTGGGTACCACTTGTTTTTATTTGGTACCTAGCCTCTATTCCAATCTGCCTCCATGGTGCTAAATGAGGAGGTCGCCTTAGGAGATGACTGGTCAAACACAAATTTGAATGGGCTACAACTGGATCCGCTACTGTTCTATGGCTACATGTAACCATAAGTGCTTAAAAAGGAGCTGTACTTCGTATGTGGTCAAACTCCTCAAAGCACCCATTTGACTAGAAGTACCACAGGTACCTTCCCAGCAGCACAACCAGAAGACCACCAGGACCAGCCAGAGGATGCTATGCAGCAGGGCAGCCAATAACTCCAGCTGACAGACCACTGAGAATTAAAAGGCATCCACTACAACCTTCTAAAAGGTAGCATTAAAATGACTGAAGTTATCTAAAAGCCAGCTGTTCAGCTTTTCTAGACAGACCTCAGTATGTCACTATACTCAATAAACCATAGAAACTAATTCTTTCAGCTTTCATTCTTTGGCATCCATCCACATATCCTCAGCTGCTTCTGCTATTTAATCTCCACCAAGGAGGCTGTGGCACAGCAGAACAGTTAACCGAGGATAATTTTGGGTAGTGGACAGGCAGGAAGGCAAATATAAAAACTGCAATTGCTTTACCAGCAGAGATATCAGCAAAGGTGCCATCTCAGCTAGGTTTTTCCAGGCTGCAAGTGATCATACAATATCCTCAGTTGGAAGGGACCCACAGGGACCACTGAGCCCAACCCATGGATCCACACAGGATCACACAGAAATCAAACCCTGCACCTGAGAGCATTGTCCAAATGCTCCTTGAACTCCATCAGCTTGATGCCATGACCACTGCCCTGGAGAGCCTGTTTCATCCTCTACTGGAGAGGCAGCCCAAACAAAGCACCTGCTTTCTGGTTGGCATTTTCTCTTGGCTCTCCTCTTACCTGCTGTCCTGCTATATTTTACCCTTCCCCCCTCTGCTCTTCAGCTACTGCAACACTGTCCTCACAGCACTTCTTGCTGCTTATCTTCCCTTTTAACCTACTGCTCTACAGTAAAACAAGTTAATTTCAGAAAGCTAGCTAGTATCACGAGTCAATGGTCTGCTTTGGGAAAGCCTAGATACAACATCTGGATGTCAAATGGCACCAAAGAGCAAGAATGTTAATAAGGACTACTGCAGCCACTGTGAGCCACAGGTGCTACTATGACCTTCAGCAACTTCAAGTGAATTTGATTAGATGCTTTACACCATTACAACCCTCCACAAGACAAGGGGTAAAAATTCTGGGAACAGACAAAAATCCTGCTACATTTGGGGCCAATAAGAATCACAGAGTTGTTGAGGTGGGAAGGGACCTCTGGAAGTCATCAGGTCCAACCTAGTGCTCAAGCAAGGCTGCCTAGACAATCTCAATTTTGTTCTGAGTCACCAGGCACCTCAGAAGCTCAGAGGAGCTCTGGAAAAAACAAGTGTTACCCTGATGACTGGCAGAAGGTATTGTCTTTGACAATAGCATTTAAAGTAGATTGTTGCACATCTAAAACTCAGGCTGCCCTACTTAACGGACAGAAAAGGGGTTTTTTAATTTCAAGATTTCCAAGCTGTTATTTCAGTGAATAACCCGAATAAGAAAGTGCTTTTTGCATTGTTACAAAGACTGCAGCAGGTCCTAAAGCTCTGGCTCCAAACTGCCTTAACTTAGCTGTAAGATCACTCAATATCAGCAAGCCAGGGAAAAAAAGGGAGACACAGTTCTAAACTCGTATGCTTTCTAAAGCATAGAAGCGACGTTCCACTGCCTTCCCCGCTCATCGCCTGGGAATGATGCCCAGGATGAGAATAGGCATTACCTGTGCATGGATAGAGTCATGGCCTGGAGCTCTACCATACCACTTCTCGTGCCCCTCTTTTGAGCTCATACTTAATACAACATTTTTCATGCATTTGTAAGCCTGTCACCACCAGCCCCTTACAGACTGAGCTTGTAACCATCTCCTTGGAGGACTTCCATGCCACTTTGCAAATGTTATCCAATTTTCCCTGCCACGGTAGGGAGGGAAGGGAAAACAGTGCCTCCAGCTGCCCTCTGCACTTTCCTTCCTAAAATACAGGATCTGAAGTCCCCCTCAGGCAGAGGCTCAGCATGGAAAATTTTAGCATTGTAGGTGACTGTCTTGGAAACTTGCAGGGAAATGAAAACAAAAGGCATTGAATGGAAAGTGGTTTATGACCTTAGCGCCAGTGGATGCTGCTGAAGCCCAGAGCAGCTATCACTTGTTACAGGTTGAAAGCAATCTTTCTTACACTACTCACAAAGTTTAATCAAAGACCTTGGAAAGTCTGATTTATAGACCATGTATTCCTAACAAGCATATATTTATTATTACACATCAGAAAACATCCACACAGATGACACTAGGCAGAACTAGAGGTGTCAGATATTTATTTTTGCAGTCACTAGATGTAAGGTTATTAAAGTATCCAAACGCTGCTTTCAAGAACAAGAAAAACTCGAAATTAGTTACAATGGAACACCTCTCCTACAAGCAAAGGATGAAGGAGCTGGGCTTGTTAAGCTTGAAGAAGAGAAGGCTCCGGGGAGACCTTATTGTGGCCTTCCAGTACTTAAAAGGAGCTCATAATCATGAGGGAGACAGACTTTTTAATGCAGTCAGATAGCGATAGAACAAGGGGAAACAGTTTTAAACTAAAGAAGGCAGATTTAGATTAGATGTTAGAGGGAAAGTTTTTACTCAGGTGATATGGTGCTGCAAGAGGTTGCCTAGAGAAGCTGTAGAGGTCCCATCCCTGGGGACGCTCAAGGCCAGGTTGGATGAGGCCTGGGCAGCCTGAGTGGGTGGGGGGCAGCCCTGCCCACAGCAGAGGGTATTGGAACTGGGTGTTCTTTAAGGTCCCTTCCAACCCAAACCATTCTATGAATTCATAATAATCACCACAAAAATATCAAGCAATCAATATCTGTCTCCTTTGCCTTTCAACTCTGAATATTAAATCAGCAAAAGAAAAAAATGCAGTGCACAAGATTAGGGTGTTTGTCACCGGGGTACATCTCAAGTCAGGCTCCTTTTAAGTACTGGAAGACAGCAATGAGGCCTGTTTTACAAACAAAGAGATGATATTGCTTCAGACAGGTTCTTTGCAAACCCAATCAAAGGTTTTAACAACAGACATACACAAAAGTTCCACACAAGTTTAAACTCACCCAGCTGATAGCAAGGATCTCCAGCGATACAACACTCCCTCTCAGGAAGCAACCCAGGTCGAAGAAATATTCTCCCTTCAGTGCTGGCCCTTATATGAGCCCAGGGTGGCTCTACCCCCTTCCCTGCATGTGGGAGCACAGGTGCAAACAATTTACCTGCGCTCCCGGGACCAGCTACAGCCCTTCACCAGATGTTCAATCACAGGTTCCTCTGGACCCACTCCAACAGCTCTATGTCTTTCTTGTACTGGGGGCCCCAAGCCTGGACACAGCATTGCAGATGGGGCCTTACAAGGGCAGAGTAGATAGGGACAATCTGTGCTGCAAAGTATAGGGACTTTGGGGTCGCTTGCTAGTGTGGTGAAGGCTGGTGCTGAGCCTCCTCCCATGGTGAAGGTCTTTGGCTATCAGTACTCATCAGCAGTAGTGGGAAAAGGACAGCTGTCTCTGAGGTTGATGGGTGGGTGATGGTGGATGAAGGTGGGTCACTTATTCACACAGGGCCAGACAGCTCTTTCATTTCTGAGGGCCTAGGAGCCACCATTTCTTCAATTCACCATAAAAGCAGTGGCTAGGGCATGCCCAGACCATAGAAAATGAAGCAGCAGACAAAATCAGATCCCCCATCCCCTTTTATGCCCTTCAAATAAGAGTGGAGAAAGCATTTTGAGTAGAAATTATTGAGGAAGGCGAAATAATAATAATAATTAGGAAAATAAACCATTGATCAGACATGCTGCCCTGGCAGCCTGAGGCTTGGCTTTAGGCTCTTGAGAGCATGCGGGAAATTATTAATGATTATTTAGTGATTATATTAATTGTACATTTCTCCATCCTGCATTGTATGAACTGTATTAACAATATTAACTGGCAATGTGTGAACTGCAAGCAGTATTATCCAGCATTAAAAAATTGTTTTTTCCTCACTCTTTGCAGGGAGCTGGTGAAGCAGGAAGGCACTCATGGAGGCTGAAGAAATTCTCACTTGCCCTGAGCTGGGGCAGGAAAGCAGAAGCTCAGGGCACCCTCGAGCTGTGTACCTGTAGCTTTCTGGCCCTGGTATTTGTGCTGTGAGCCATTTAATGCTTTTCAGGGGGCAGCAATATGCTTAGGCTTTGCATTTCAGTTTTATAGGCCACGAGATGCTTCACCCTTGTCAGTTTATGGACAAATAGATCTCTTCCTCTAATATCCAGTCATATTCACACACAAATTACCTAATCCCAGCTACACTAGCACTAATGTTATGTCCTTGCATCACTCCCTGGATTTGAGATCTTTGCAGCCTCAGAAAGGAAAATATTAACAGGGGATTTCAGTTTTGCTGCTTGTCTTCAAGCACACGCACTGTCTCATCATGTTCAGTCACATGCTAGAAGTCACCAGCAGGCCAAATTGGGACATATTTTTGGACTGAGGTAAATGGTAGAAATTCTGAATCTCTTCAACAGGCAGCAGGGTCTGGGATGAAGTCCTTCCAGCATAAGCACAGGGCTGAGTTTTCTGTCTCTGGCCTATCTTCCCTCTGGGAGCCAAAGTTGCTTGCTACAAGTCTCTGCCAGCTTACAGAGTAGCAGAGAGAACTGACGCACCAGGAAAAAGTGAGCTGCGAGCTCATCTTTGCGGGGCTCCCCCGGAGATGCCACTCCCTCTGACAGGGAGCACGCTCAGAGGTGTCAAGATAGCATGGAGCTAGTGGGTAATGATGGCTATGGATAAAAATACATTTTCCCAGTGAAAGCAATTTTGCTGGATTTAGACTCTTTAATTTTAGCAATACTCATCAGTGTCTCTTCATTCTGATTACAATGTTCATCTCTGAAAGCACTGTTTCCACAGAAGTGCTGATTAATGTTATCAGACCAACAAGCTGACGAACAGAAACGAAAACACTCTGGAGAAAAGTTGTCAAAATTCCTTCATTCTGGCAAGACTGCTTCCACAGGGGAGCCCCTCATCCACGCTCCTCCTCCCACAGCATGGAAAACTCCTTTCCTAATCACAGAGGGCTAAAGGATTCCCGGGACAATTGCTGAGGCAGAGACATTTGGGCAGTTCTGTGTGGCCCTGCTGGAGCAGGGGTTGGAGCAGATGACATCCAAAGATGCTTTCCCACCTCAGTCATCGCATGGTTCTGTGATAAGACTGGACTTTGTGCACCTAGTCCAGGTATCTGCAGTGGTGGGTTGGTTTTCATAGGAAACTGTCAGCATCACCACACAGAGAAATCGTTTCCCTGCACTGCTCTTACGTGCTGACTGCAGAACTGGCAAAGACCTGAGGCTCTAAGTGGTCAGAGCAAAACTGAAAGTGTAGTGACTCTACTTTTTGGTGATATGTTTGGAGATCTCCCTTGGTGATCAGGATGGGAAGACTGGAAACAAGTGGCTGCCCAATGCAAAACATTCCCTCACTGGTAACCATGGGCTGTCCTCCACAGACTGCTTGTGCTGCGGTGCAGGGGTTTCTTGGCTTCCTTCACACAGTGTGTCTGAGACACGTTGTGTTAAATAAAGCGGCTCATTTTAACCCTGCATGAGTTGCACCCTTGCCTCCCCGCCCTCCGCTTTAGGCAGATGTAATGTGTACGGGAGATGGGACTGCTGTAGGGAGCTCTTTATGGACTCATATGGTGTTTGTCAAGCAAATGGCAGTGCTAACAGCATTGGGACTAATCCTGATCAGGTGTAAACTGCTGTAGCCACTTACACCAAGACATTTCCAGGAAAACAAATAAATCAAAGAAAAAATGGCAGCAGGGTGGGTTTTTTCTTTTTTCTTGGCAACCAGCAGTTCATTTTTTTCCAGCTGTGGTTTTCTAGTTCTAAATGACAACCCAAATATTTTCACTGAAAACAAAGCTTTCAGGGAAACCCTCAGTCTCTTTTACTTTGTTTCCAAAAACAAAAGTTTCCTTCAACAGCACTGCAACCAGTCTAAAGACATTCCTGGATCCTCTACTGACTGGGAGTCTGCTCTGTCAAGATCTGGGGTTTCTAGCAGAGAATTTCAAAATTGTCATCTCTCTGATGTTTTAAATAAATGAAGGCAGCTGTCTAACCTATACATCTACCCTAGCCAAAATATTGTTCATTCCAAGTGGATTTGCTTCATTATAAATTGTCTACAAATAGTTTAAAAAGCCACAGTGTTTCTTAAATTATCTTATCAAGCTCTTTAAATATTGAAATGCATCAAATATTAATGCTCAGCAATTCAGGGTATTCTCCATCCTGGTTGCTGCAGTACTCCAGTCCGCATTTGAGCCACCTTCTGCCAGTCTTATAATCCAGAGAGGGTCACATCCAGCCCTTCTGTGTGTGCTCAGCTCCACAGGCACTGCTTGCAGGAGGGAGATGTGGAAGTACAGAGAGCTGGGAGGGCTTTAGCAGGAGTGGAGCAAGGAAGGAATTAGCAGGCATGAGCAGAGCCAACATGCAATGCTGTTTACAACACCTAAGCATGCTGCTGGTCGCATGAGAGATCTCCAAGTCTCTCAGTGTAGGAACCAGGAGTGTTCAGGACTCATCTACCAGCACTTTGTGTGGCGGATTGCCCCAAACTCCAGGCCCTGCTGCTGCCACGAGGCCTGCAGCCAGGCAGATCAGTTGGCAGGGGATCAGCAAGAGAGTTTTGGTGGATTCCCTCTTTCCTTGCTCCCACTCCACCCCAGTCCACCGTGTTGTACTGGAGATTCAGCAAAACCAACATGTTCTTCTGGAACATTTCAACTTTGAATAATCAGGGGAGTTTCTGACAGAAAAATGTTCCACTGGAAAATTTCTGACCAACACTAATTAGCATTTTTTCTATTAGTGTTGTCCTGAAGGCATGGTAATTTATGCCTTGGTGAAATAAACAATCACTTAATGATGGCTAAGAATTGGACACTCCCCAGGTTTTAGGCATCTTTGCTTACCCTAAACAGAAAAAGACTTGCTCACTTGCACAGCTTTACATTCTTAACACAAGGAAAGAATGGCTGCCCAACTTTCTCGCACTTTACCTGGGCACGGGCCCAACAGCATTTTAATCAGTTTGCTTTAAGAATGAAAAAAAGGGAGATGGTGGATTTTCACTTGCAGTGCAGTTAGGTCCAAGCAACACTGGAGACAAGCCCTGTGTATGACGAGAGATGGACCATGCCCAAAGGGTAAGATAAACGGTAACAAAAAACAAAACCAAAAAAAGAGGTGACCCAGGTGCCTCAGAAGTTCCGATTTCATTTCTATTCCTCTGCCATATGACTGTATCCTAAGCTGAGCTAAGGATAATTTAGGTACTGAGAGACCTCTGGAGGTCTAGCCCCTGCCCAGAGCTGGGCTGGCTTCCATGTTAGATCAGGTTGCTCAGAGTAGCATTCAGCTCTCACAGCACGTAACACTGCATAAGCGCACCTGAGCAGCACATCTGAACGTGTGAAAGACGTCAGCTGCAGCCTGTTCCTCCTGCCTTCCTCCCCAGCAAGCCTTTCGTTTGAAATGGTAGGCAAGCCAAATGCAGAATAACAAGTCCCCGGCGGTCTTTGGGAAACGGCTGTGAATGCTGGGCATATGGTGCAGCTTTTGCTGCAGTGAGAATACTGCTACAGGGACTCCCAGGAAAGCAAGCAGCTATATTTAAACCATGCTTGTGAAATTCGCATTGATATTCAGAAGAGAGGCTTCAACACCTCTTTGGTGGCTTGAAAGCTCAGCACTGGAGGGCTTGGCACTGGGGTGTCTGCACAGGGATCAGGCTTAGTGGGTGAGGCGTGACCACCCTGCTCTGGCACAGGCACCAGCCCTGCACTTCTGCTGTTCTGCCTGATACTGTGCCAAGCAGAGCTGCTGATGTCTTCTACCTGCCTCACCCCCAAAGATGGGCTTTCTTCTGCTTGTTTTAGAGAGGAGGAGAGGACTCAATGGGCATGAAGGGCAGTGCTGTTTACTTTCCATCTCCCTGTGGCCCACTGGGTAGATGGTGACACACCATCTTTTTATTTTGCTTTAGGAAAATGTCTTTCCTCTTACCATCCACATGCCCTGACACCAACTTCACCTCTCCCAGCAGAGACAGATGGAAAAGCTCTCGATGGAAAATATGAGAAGCTCTTTGTCCAGTCTGTGTAGATAACTGAGTTCAAAGCAGACAGTGTCACTCATACGGGGGGTGACGCATAGCAGCTGTGTCAAAGGGCAGAACACAGCCAGAAAATCACCTGCCCCATTGGTCTTCTGGTTCCCCAAAACCCAGGTGCTGCATTATCATCTAGGTTGGCAAAGGCCTTCAAGAGCATCACATATGTACTCATCTTCTGCAAATGAATCCTTTTGGTTCCTGTTTCCAACCTACATGAGTCTTCTGCTCGCTTTGGAACACAGAAGTGTGGTCTCAGGGAACAGGATGCCAGGCAGATGTTAAGAACCTCCCTGAAGCCACATCCAAATACACAGCTTCCCCCAGTTTCTTAGATACAAAAAGCAGGAGATTAATAGGTCGTTCAAAGCAGCATCTCTAATTGGATAATTTGTAACCTAATAACAAAATTACATAGATTATCATTAATTGTAGAGGTGGAGCTGGTGAGCTCCTAAAAAACTTTTATTCTGCCAAGTGTTCAACAGATGTTTAGGAAAAATCTCAAGAAGCCAAGGTCATTCATGTGTGGGAATATACTAGGAATTTCCTTCTGCAATGAATCAAACTCACCAATTTTGAGGGTGACATTTTCAACGCAAGCAGCCTGGCTTTGGACGCTTGCATTCAGCCTTTGGTATCCAAGTGCCAAAATACGTCTTTCACTCATTCTCTTTCACCCAGTGAGTCTGGTCTGTGGCAGTCAGTTAGGTCCCTAATATCTTCTTTGTTCACCGTTGTCACCATAATACACATGCTTGGTCTCACCCTTTTGTTGTAGCACGTAACATTCCTATTTGCACAGTAGAGATAACGAAGGACAGAGTTAAGATTAATTATACGTAGGTTGCTCTGAAAGTACTGCCTCCTTTTATTTCCATGGAAACTACAACAGACACAAAGACCACAATAACACTGTTTGATAGAGCAAATTCTCAGCTACAAAACACTATTATTCAACAGTCACCACCATTAACCAGTTCTCGCAGATGAGCTGAACAAAACGCTCTTCATTGCATGGTGTGACAGATGCATGTGGCCATCAAGAAGGTGGCCTGTCTTTCATGTCACTGTCACCACTGCTGAAACGCACAACTCACCCCTCACTGTGCTCACATCCACTGTTTGGTCCCCATAAAGGTTCAGCAAGCATTGATGAATGTCGATGAGTGCCACTTTTTCTGCATGAAGGAATTCAGTACCACCCCTTTGCTTCCTACACACTTCCATGTCAGACGTCATTTTGCCAGACTGCCCCTCTGCTGCCATCTGTCACATGACAACAAAACTTAATGGAATATTGGTGGGAAGGTTCAACCTCTACTGCCATCCCACCGACATCCCCCACTGACATCGTGGGCCAACATCATAAAATAGGAGGCATTGCTTTCAGAGCAGCCCTCATGTGATGAGTTTCTTGACCTGTGACACAGGACTCCCCATACAAAAAAAAGGTTTTGTCCAGTATCAGCCCTTTCTGAAACTGAAAACTGGAGAGAATGGAGGGGTAGGAAGGAGGACGAGGAGTGATTTCTTCATAACACCTCTGCAAGGAGCTTCCAAACTACAGCTTTCCACTCGTCAGTGTTTCAGGCACATCCCACGGTGGCTACTGTAATATCATAGGAATGCTTCCTCCTGCTACTGCTGCTAATCTGGGAGCAGTCACGTGGCTTTTCTATAATCTCTCTCTCTCCAAAAATTTGACTCTTAACCTTCCCTTGCTGCAGACATGATGTATATTGCATTGAAATGCTTCCAAGTAATAAACATTCAAAACCCTGACCTACAAGCAAAGCAAAGCAACAACAAAAACAAAAAGACATTTCTGAGAATAAAGTGATGTGAGCTTGCAGGAAAGGGAGAAATAAAGTCTGTTTCAGTCATTTCTATTTGCCCCCACTTAGGAATCACTTTGAAAAAATAGCAAAAATTAATTTGGGGAGAAAAAAAAAGTGAAGAGAAAAAAAGAGGGAGAAAAGGGAAAAAAAAAAGGAAGGAAGATAGAAAAGGGGTTCTGAGGTACAAACCAAAGAGGGGAGCCAGCAGAGATCATTATTTATTTATTTCTACTCATTTATGTGTCAGATGAAGCTGAAAGCTGCCAGATAGCTTCTTTTCGACAGCTTGAAGTTACTGTTGGGAACAGATCCATGTATGGAAGCAAAAGCAGAAAAGCATAGATAAGCTGAGATCCAGCTATGCAAACCATCTTTAGAGACACTTAAAGGACAAGTACCCCAGCTCCTTTCTTTCTGGTAAATTTAGAGGCACTATCATATGAGGGCTTTTTTCCATTCTGCTTTACCCACAACCGCTGAGACTCAGCTGGGGTAAGTGAAAACGGATTCCAGCGTTTCTCGGGAATAACTAGGGTTTCGGTTAAAGGAGCATCCTGAGAAATCCCGTAAATCTGGTGCTGTGGGCTGGCTCCTGTAGCAGCATAGCGGTTAAGCTCAGAGCAAGGAACATGACATGTAACAGCTTTGTCACTGGAGGGACAGAAACTTTCCAAGTGTCTGAAAGAGGCAAGAAAAAGTATTATTGGAAAAGAGGCATTTTATCACTCATGACGTGGGCTTTCAGGATGACCCATGCTTAGAACGTCAATGCAGGGTTGGGAGAGATTGGAGGTGGTTCCCAGTGCCCGAGCCCTGCTGTGTTACTATTTAGAAAATTCTTCAAAATAGTCAAGGGGTTTTGCTCCTCTCGTCTACCCTACTTTCGCTTTGAGACGTCCAGTTTGACGTGGGGGTTGAGCTGAGTGGACGCTAGGAAGAGCATGTTGTAAACGGCTGTTGTTTTTCTTGGCGCACGGAGGCAGTTTCTCAATGTTTCTCTGCAGATTTGGGGTTGATTACATCCTGTGCAAGGATTTTTGGTATGGCTTGAGCTGTCATTACAGCGTGATGGAAGTCAACCCCAGTGGAAACAGCTGTGTGCACAAAAGTAATCACTCTCCTTCAAACTCACAGGGAAGTATGCTAGCTCTGTGAGCCAGGCACTGGCAAAAAAGCAGAGTATGTCCTCAGCAGAAAGGCTTTCTCCACTTAAATGTTTTGTTAAACAGAACACACAAAAAACCCCCTGCATCCTTTTGTAGCCTTGGCTTCAAATCTTGTTGGTTTTGGGTGGTACAGTTAAACGTAAGATTTTTCTTTAAGCACTACAGAATAACATTTGTATATTGTTTCATGCGCTTTCAGGTGTTATAACACGGTATTCATACTCCCACGACAATGTGCTAGGTAAAGCTTTCTCATTTTTCAGGTGGTTAATAGACTGGAAAAAACAGTAGAGCAGGTGAAGTGAAATTATACAGAAAGAACTGAGCATAATATCAGGAATATGACTGAAATTGTTGGAGATTTCCAGAGATACGATGACGGATGATCATAAAGGGAAATTACTGGACCACAAATGTCATAAGCATTTCCATTCATGAATGAAAATGCTTTCCCTTGTCATTACATAAGGAGAACATAACGTTCACCTGTAACTCCATAGTAAAGTCTGCTGCTGAGAGGGTCTGTGAGCACAGCCCCGGTTTCTCCTCGTTTAAGGAGCATTTCTGTGGACGTTCCCACAATCCTGGCTTTCACACTCAGTTGCTTATCTTCCCTTTGCCTGTTTTTTTCTCATGTGCTGGAAAGAAAATACTCACAATTAGACTGTGGCTGAGGTTTGTCTGTGCCAGACAAACTTCTACTTTTTACGACAAGTATCTTTCAAATACATATCATCTCTCTATAGAAATGCTAGCACAGAAATTAATACTAAACTAAACGGGACCAATAGCTACTTAGTTGCTATCAAGCTACTCTTTTTGCTGCTATTGTGATGAAATGACACTTCTACACTCCTTGCTTACTGGGATTGCTTCCATTGCCTGTTGGGCAGAGCTGCCCAGGGACCTTGCAGATGACTTCTCCTTTGTGCGTCCGTCCATCAGCAGCAATACCATTGTGCTGGTTTGACCTAGCAGACAGCTAAGTCCCCCACAGTTGTTCGCTCACCCTCCCCCCTCCCAAGTGGGATGGGGGAGAGAATTAAGGAATAAATACGGTAGAACTCGTGGGTTGAGATAAAAGCTATTTACTAAGACAGCAGAGAGAATAAAAGAAATACCAGAAACACAGCTTCATACCAGACACTGTGAGAGAAGTAACTTCTGTTAGAAACTAAGACAACCATATAGGCAGTTTTATTCCTGAGGTTTATTATTCTCATCAGCATACTGTCTGTTACTAATATTTACTGTTGATTAGTCACGGGTATTGCTGATGCTTGTTTGGCCCCTTGTACAAAGCTGGCAGGATCTCACTCCAAGTCCCTGGGCACAAATATAAATAGTCAAACTGCCTTCATGGTCACACCACTAGCAAGCCTTTAACAATCTGCTAGCCACAACGAGCAGTCCCTGAGCACCCACTGCAAGGCCCTCCCCACGCACTGCTTCTCTTACTCACTGTCAGGCCCAGCTGGGACACCGAGCTGAGTTTGGGTACAAAACCCATGGAGCAAGACA
This sequence comes from Penelope pileata, assembly GCA_013396635.1. Lineage (NCBI taxonomy): Eukaryota > Metazoa > Chordata > Aves > Galliformes > Cracidae > Penelope > Penelope pileata. The sequence continues at coordinate 5,118,297 of WBMW01000972.1, forward strand.
AAGCCACGCTTGGTGCTTGGACTCACTCATGCTGGTGAGGGGAAAGCTGTCTCAACCCCGGCGGTATTGGCCTGCTCCCTGAATGAAGTTTGTGCTGCATGGTATGCCCAAGAAGAGAGTCCTCAAAATAAATCACACAGAGAAGGGCTATGCCATTAAGTCACTCAGCAAGGATTTTGCAAGCTGGCTCTAGCTTGTAGCAGTCCAAGTATACATCCTCCTCCCTCCAATGACTTCAACATTTTTATGGTGATTCCTGAAGGAAGGAGTTTGGAAACCATCTCTGTCTCAATGAGTCAGAAGTTTGGAGCAGATTCTGGGGACACATTGACAGACTGATCTGCTTCTCTAGCCAGATACTTTTTATTGCCTTCATTCTAAGGAAAAGGGTTTGTAGGATGGCCCTGCCTCTAGCTTAATCAAGACACTGAGGTCTGAAGAACGTAATGTTGCAAAAACCTTGTGAAGACGTGCAGCTGACTTCTTTGGTTTTCTTGCTCCCAAAACATAATCTCATTTTGCTACTCTTTACACATTCAGGATAAGGGACAGACATTTACCTGGGGAGGATTTCACTAGGGGACTCACAAACACGGGCAGTTTTCCAAAAGGAATGGCATTTGGGGGAAAAGTTAGACTTTGCAGGCTGTGAACGCCACATGTTCACATGTGGTGCAGACAGCAGCATGCCCTGCGGCACGCTTCGCTTGCCATCTCGCACACAGCCGCACAAAGACGCTCAGCTTCTTTCATGCATATGTGACCACAATCCTTTTGAATACGTGTAGCATTTCAGATGGGAATTAAATTAATATGCCTGTGCTTTAGGGAAACTGCTGCCATTTTTGTGTGCTATTCAACTTCACAAGCTTTTTCTTTATAGAACTTTGATGTATAATAACCAACTGCACAGTATGGAGAGACAAATACGTAACCCTTGGCTGGTCTAAATCCAGTTCTCCTTTTTTAGCCATTTACAGACAAACTACTCCCAAACTTCCATCCCATGGCATGGCATCCCAGCTGCCTTAATGCAGACTAGCTCTTACCAAACCATTCTAGTTGGTACTGAGCTTTCAGGTACTCAGGATCTTGCTAGTGTACTGAGCCACCATGCTGCTGGATTGCAGTTGTGCAGGGGAACCTAGGCACAGGGATTTGCAGGCAAGGCATCCGGTGAATAGAGAAAGCTTCTTCAAGTATTTTGCAAATGAAGCAGCAAAATTGCTTCAGACAGGTTTTTTGCAATTCCTAGCAAAGTATCTGAGAGTTTAACAATAGACATTAACAGAAATTTCACAGAAGTTTTTGACTTACACAACCAATGATCCACTATCTCCCACCAAGACGCTGCTCCTCCAAGGAGCAGTTGCTCTCTAAAAGAGATATGCTTCTCTCCATGGCTGGCTCTTAAATGAGCCCAGGGCAGCCTCCCCCTCCCCAATCCCAGGTCCATCCCTTTCAGCCACCTAGAGAGCACAGGTGCAAACAATTTACCTGTGCTCCTTGGGTCAGTCACAGCCCTTCACCAGGTGCTCAATCACAGATTCAGGCCATGACCTAGCATTTCCCTACAACGAGTGCCAGAAAAAAAATGGCATGAATGCAGAGTTGTGCCTCCTTTGTTGCCTAGAAAGTTCCAGTTTTGAGGTTAAGGCGCTCAAGGTAAGAGTGCATCTGTTTTGCTATCTAAGATGCACAGAGGGATTTTTCTACAGAAAGGGATAGGAGAGCTCTCCATTACTCATGAGGAAGAACAGCAAAGAAAAGTAAGAAGAAAACACATTCAGACACTGGCATGGTGGAAGGGGTTTGCCTGGAGGTGGCCTAGGCCATGCGTGTTCGAGAGGACCTTATTGTCACCAAATATTTAATCTTATGAACAGAAGGAGGTTTCGTTATCATCTCCTCTCATCCTCTGATCTTCCGTGTGCTGCTATGGGAGGAGGCAGCAAAATGACAGCTTTAAGCAGTCTTGTTATTTTCTGCCAATTTACAAGTAAATCAGGCAATTTATGAGTTGACATTCATTTTTTAACTGATTCTTTGAGAAACACAATATTATTTCTGGAGAAGAGGAGGCTCAGGAGAGACTTTATTGCTCTCTGCAACTGCCTGAAAGGAGGTTGCAGTGAGGTGGGGGTCGGCCTATTCTCCTGGGTAACTGTGGTAGGATAAGAGGGAATGGCCTCAAGTTGCACCAGAGAGGGTTCGGGTTGGATATTAGGAAAAACGTCCTCTCCAGAAGAGTGGCCCGGCACTGGAACAGGCTGCCCGGGGAGGTGGTGGAGTCACCGTCCCTGGAGGCATTCAAGAAACGTCTAGATGGGGTGCTACTGGACATGGTTTAGTGGGCAATATTGGTGGTAGGTGGACAGTTGGACTAGAGATCTTTTCCAACCTTAATGATTCTATGACTCTGTGATTCTATATTCTGGCAGCACACTGGGGGAAAAACATGGCAAAACAGTGCAGTAAGTCCAGAAGTCTTTAAAACTCCGTTTATTCTTATCTAGGGCTCCAACTGTTGCTGTGATCTAATCATAGTTGTATTCTTACTGCATGGGGTCACTGCAGGGCAAAGCCGAAGTTGTTTTAGTTTCCATACTTCAACATATTTCAATTTCTTTTGCATTTAATGCTGAACTTCCTCCTGAGTTTGAGATGTTTGCTTTAAGGATCTTTCCCAAATCCCTGGAATGTAGAACTCTGACATTGCTCACATAAAATGCAGGTTTCGGTTTCTCTCTGTCTGGGTCTTTTCCAGACGTGAGTGGAGAAGAGCTGTGCATTGCACTCTGGAAAACTCCACATCAGTTTATTTGTTCGGAAAGGTCGTCAGAGGTAGAAGGGAGACACTCACAGAACTGGGATTATGGAAAATGTCAACATTTCAGTAAAGGTTCAGTGGGAAGACACACGCCCCAGACAGGTTTGGGCTCCACTCAGCTTAATGATAACTAATGGCTTGTCTGTGAATATCCAAAGAAGACACTCCGGAGCTTCTTCAGCCAAAAAGTTCTGTTTGAGTACAGATTTTTCCCCACTTGTCTGGAAGCTTCAGTGCTTGGGTTGTCTTAATTCCCATGGGAATACGCTGTATGAAATGAGGTGTAAAGCCTTTTTTCCTACCCTCAGTCTCCCAGTACTTTCAAGCCCTCCATCTTGTTCAGGATGTTTCAGCAGAGGTTTTGTCCCTGGGACGTTTCCCAGCTTGTCCCACAGGCCACAGCATGCTCTAGAGGTTGCAGACTAATCCTGCATGACACCAGCACACACCATTTCCTGCCTTCCTTTCACTGAAACATTGACTTGGCTTGGGTTTCTTTTCCTCTTACATAAGCAAAAACAGGGAGCTAAATGAAAATGTGAAAATGGAAAAAGAACAAAATGCCTTAAGGACAGGAATGTGGCCTGCAAAGCTACTGCTGCCTTTCTATCTCCCCTCAAAGGCTTCCTTGAGTCTCTCTTGGAAACTTCTACACATCGGGTACTTAGCTTTTGCTTTCTTCTCTGCTTTGAGGTGCATTGGATCACATCTTCTGCAATGTGATTGGACTGGAGTTTGATGGACCAGTCTTATCTCTTGCCCTGCAACCTCTTCACCCTTCACAATCAGCATGGTTTGAGGCCTGTGTCCAAAATTAGCAACATGCAGCAAGGCTTAGGCTTTAGATGGGGAACATAGAGCCCGTCTCTTTGCAACAGCCCGCTCTCACGATGATTTCCAGCTCCGGTGATCACCATATCCACACAATAGGACAAGGAAGCAAAGCAAAGGTGACATCTCCTCTTCTGGCATCTAATTCTCAGCTCTGTGCTTTTCCTGCAGTTTGGCAAGCATGACATTAAAAATGCCCCCATGCTTTCTTTTTGGCTTACAGAAAGGCTCCAAGCACAGATCTTGTGCTTCTGCACTAGATACAGCAATAAACATTTGGATTTGCTGCTGGCGCGCTGAGACTGCCAACATGTACTCAGTAAAAGTAAAACCCTTCCTGTGGCTACAGACCACAACATGCTAGCAATTCATGGTATTATCCTGTTATTTAGTGAGTCATTGTCACTGCTGAGAAATACGCTCAGTCAAAGAAGTTGCTAACAATAACACTGGATGTGAGAGACAAGTGTTTGTTTTACTCTGGCGTAACTTATTCCATATGGTCCTTTAAAGCATGCTAAGTCACTTAGGCCTGCCAACTATTATTCCAAGATGACCTCCCGGATTTAGGCTGTTCTTCGGAACATAACTATTTGACGAATGGCTCTGGAAGCATCTTCTGTCCAGGGTAATTCAGGAGCAAGACAGATGCTCCAGATTGCCCCAGCTTGAGCTGGATAAGTAGGTCTTCATTTCTATTGTCCATCCAGAACAGAGAAGTTTACAGCTGCTCTACTGACTACAGTGACATCTTTCAGATGTTAACCACGTTATACCAATGCTCTGGTGCAGGGCAGAAGCTCCAGCCTGACCAAGGCGTTAATACAGGTTTCACTTCAACATTTACCTCCCCTGTATGTCTTTCAAAACTGAAGCTGAACCAAATCTTTGTGGAATCATTCTAGTAGGTCTTCCAGATCTTATTAGTAGTGTTAATTCATAGGCAAAATACTGTACAAATACAGATATACACCTGTGAAAGATGTCCTCCTTGCACTCTCTGGCTATGTTACTCAAAGATTTAGCACCAAAAAAAAAAAAAGAGTTCCAGCACCACAGCAGACTTTGTGTGATGTCCCGCACTTGTGCTGCTGTCACATTCTGCACTGGACGTAGTCCACGGAACAGCTTGGGAGGCAGATGCATTTAAAGGTTTCTCCCATTTTCAAAAACTTTTTGCCACTGATTGTGGAAAATAGATGCTCCAAGAAACATCTTTCTCTGCAACTGAGATGTTTACCCTTTTGCTTGAGCTGATTTGATTTCAATTCCCAAGAACAACCCCAACCAATATTGAAGCATTTTAGAGCTGTGCAGATAACCTCATCATTCCCCTGACATGTGACAGGTCTACATCTTAACCTAAAAGAGTTAATCTCGAAGGTTTTCTGCTGTATAAAAGAGGATGTTCTGTTATCATATGAAGGAGAAAGGTGTGTACCGATCATGAATGTTTCCTTATCAAAAAAGAAAAAGCTTTGTATTGCCTACCAGTGAAAATCTGCTTAGTGAGCAATGGTTTGTCTGTTTACCTACCAACAATTGAGTAAGATTCAGGACAAATCACGAGTACTTCATAAAAATTAATCATTCTCTTTGTAGCCACTTGAGAATCTCCATTTTAAATCCCCAAAGACTCACCTGAGGATCCATGATATGGTCATAGTCCTTTCATTTTTAGAGGCCAAGTGAGCCTGGTATGTTTTAAAATGCCTGAAGACCTACCTCCATGATGGTGCACTAGAAAACCTTTGGCCCTTGACAATGTGGAGGTATCTAATTTAAATGTTCGTATCTTAAAAATAGCCAAGCAGACTATTTTTAAAGCATGCTTTGATGCACAAACCTAGAGGAATGCTACAAAACAGGACAAGTTTGTAAGCATTTCAAGATGTGCCGCTACTCATGTTTCCTAGACATTTTCTGTCCCTGTTGATAAAATCATACCCTATTTTAACATTCTTCTCTTTGAAACAGACAGTATGATTATCTTGAAACATGCCTTGATGTATGCAGCCTATGGAAACTTACAGAACAAGACAAGTTTGAAGACTTTAACCTTAATAAGGCTTATGTTTCACCAGTGCTAACTCTGTGCCTTCATCCTGATTTGTAGCTGCCTTGCTTGCCTTTGGAGTGGATTTCATGTGACACGTGTCCTTTCTTTTTTGGCTGTGACTTGTGCAAAGACTCCACTCAGCCAGTTCCGTCCTCCCAAAACCCTCACCACAGTGTTGGGCCCTGTGAAGAGGTGGAGAAAGGCCTGGCTGACCTCAGGCCTGGCTGATGAGTAGCTCATTTGTAGTGCTTTATTTTATATTCTGGTTTTGCCCCTTTTATTCTTCCCAGGTTCTGCTTCTTTTACAAGTTCATCTCCTCCCAGACGAGCCATCCACCCATATTTACTTTCCTCACTGGCTCCAGGTTTGCTGCTGTTCATTATTCGTGATATGGTTGCCTTGGTAATTTCTACCTCGGTCAGCAATTAAGCTAGTCACCTGTTTTTGTAACACTGTGTTTCTCTTTTCTGCCATTTTTCATGCTGCTGTCTAGTTATAGTAGCCACTGGTCAGAGATGGCCAGCAGCACAGACATTGCATTGCTCTTCTGTTTATTCTCAACAGGGTCTGGTAGCTTCTCGCACCAGTTCATTGTGACATGCCCTAGGTTAGTCACCTGCACGGGCATTTTGCTTTGTCTCTGCTCCAGGAAGCTTCCAGCCATTCCTCTTGCTGCAGCTTGGACAGGGCTGGCCATTTGTCTGCACATCTCAAGTGCAGCTGTCAGTAGGACAGGAAAGAGTGAAGGATTTGAGAGGGATTAGAAGCAGGACAGATACTCACAAAACAAGTCTTCCTGCACCACAGCTCCTGGGAGCATCTGGGTAAGCTTCAGGCACAAAAATGATTGGAAGAGGTTGCTAAGTGAGGTAAATGATGCATGTCTCCTGATTGTTCATCTACTCATCACCTCCTTTATGAAGCGATGCCGAGAGCTGGGCCACTGACACCTGATCTGAGCGCAAAAGAGGTTTGCTTGATTGGTATCAAAACCATTCCATGAGGCAAACTTCTATCTCTCTGCAGACAGTCCAGCTGCCCACACCATTGCTCTCATGGATAGAAAGCTTTTCCTTGCATCAGACTTCAGTCTCCCTAGCTGAAGTTTAACCTCCTGACTTCTTATCGACAATAGGGTGGGAAACATCTATTCCTTCAGATTTATGAGGTTACGTTTTCTCCAGACTTAACAGTCTGCATTCCTGCAATGTTTCCTCTGGGATCATATCTTTTAGGCCTATCACTTCTCTTGTTTCTTCTCACCTTCTTGATGCCACCAGTTATATAAATACACCTGTTAACTCTGGAGTCTACTAACGCAAATAAAATGCCAGATGCTGTTAACAGCCCTAGCACAAATGGCAGAAATACCATGCTGGTACCTTGAAGGTGCTGAGTTCAGAAGCTTCCTTAGTGTGTAAAGCACATGGGAGGGAGCTAAACGAAGGAGAAAAGCCATGGTGGGGCAGGAGATGAGGCATCAGTTTGGGTTCAGAGCCAAGGCATCCTGCACATTTGTAAAAACGTCGCAGCAGCCTATGTTCCCAGACTGACAGCTACATGCAGGAAATTGCATCACCCACTGAAGAGATGGGAGCACCCACAGGAGAGCAAGAGTTCATCTGAGTAAGCAGAAATGCAGAGGGAAGAAGTTGGAGCTTGCACAATCTGCATCAGGAAACATCTGCACGCATGCGTACTTTCACACACACACTCGTGTGTCTCTCACATCTGCAAACGCAGGAACACAGCCTCACAACCCAAACTGCTTTGCCAGGAGCACAACTTCCCGCAAGAGCAGATTCTCACAACAGACCTGGAGTTTTCTAACCGTGATATAGGTAGCAAATTACCATCTCCCAGTATTTAAAAGCATTGTGCAATCTGGAAAGCTGTTCAGCTCCAAGCAGCTCTGAAGAGGCTGTGTTTGAAATTCCAGTTGGGGAGCAGTCTGGTGCAGAGCATCACAGGGAATTTGAACGGAGAACACAGTCCCATGAACAGTGTAGTTTCACTTCTCCAAAATCCGCCCCCCTCCCAAGAAAAAAAAGAGTCGTTAGATTATCAGGAAGTCAAATCTGGTTTCCTCTTCTTTGTTTGCATGCTCTTCATGTGCAGGGCTCCAACTATTAGTTAGGACATGAAGCACAGTACAAAGAATATGCGCGTTTCTCGTCTGTACATCTTTAGGAGTGCAAAAGAGAGAGAACTTGTCCAAAATAGAAAGATCACATATCAATGGTGGTCCCCATCCTCTGGATTTGAATCTCAGGCCCCCCTGCCAGTGCAGCACAGGTTAGAGTCCAGGAATACAAGTTCTCCTTTGAGAGAAATAATTTTTCATCCTCTTGTCTAATGGGCTTGGTTTTTGCGAGGTGTTCCAGCAGCTTTCTCAGCTTGGAATATATAAATAAAATATAAAGAAGGTGCTTCAATGGGGCTGAGGTCAGTCACTTTTCACTTTTAATGAAAAGGTCTCTTCCCTGGAGTACCCAGCCTAGTTCAGGGCTGGCAAACAGATGGTGCTGAGGAGGCCAAATTACCTTCACGACCAGGGGCCACAGCCGGAACTGTGCACTACATCTGATTTGCCCTGGCTCTCCCACTGATAACCATGGGAACATCACATTAAGATCAAATGATGGATACAGCCTCATGTGACACCGGAGGAAAACCTATGCAACAGCTGAGGAAACATCACGTAGTCTTCAGTTGGCAATGCACAGCTTTCCAGGTCTTGCTACATCATCCTTGTGTTTGTGCTTTTGTTTTTTCTTCAAGTCCCTTGCAGGAGGCTCTTCTGCAGGCACAGAGTCCCTGGGCTATTGCTTTCACTGGGAAACACATGTCAATTGACCTTGCCTAGCAACTGCATTTTTAGCTCCAGTATTCTGCAGTTTTGCAACAGCAAAACAGAGCTTTTTTGTTTTGGTTTGGTTTTTTGTTAGGGGAAGATGCTAAGGGACAAGCAGTCAAACAGGGGACATCTGGTCCTTCGTTTTCCAGTGACTCAAGCTAGGAGGCAGTTTTGGCCTGTGGAACAGGGACAGGAGTGAAATGCTGGTGCTGTTGAGACAAATGACAGCTGCTGAAGGCTTTAAGAGTTTCTACCCCCAAAAAAGTGAGATTCTGAAGCAGTGTACAAAGTGCCTGTCTGGTTTTATGCACTAGATGTTTGCAAAATACTTGCAAAAATCCATGCCCAGTCGCTACAACTAGTTCTGCTTTCTGCCCAACCACATGGCAGGTAGTTTCCACATCCAAGAGCTCAGCCAGACCAATGGACCCCTGCCGTGTGTTCAGACCTCTCCAGGACCATCAGGATTGTGCCAGCTGCTGGGATACAGCTAGACAGGCACTGCCTGGAGGGCTCAAACAGAAGTGAACCCGGCAACTACGCAGTGCTGCCTTTCCTGCTCCCTGCTGGGTTCCGCTACACCCATCACGTCTCTAAATGCCTGATTTATCCTCCAACCAGCAAAGGCATGTGTGAAGGTGAGAGTGAAAGTGAATGTTCAAATTTCTGGAAATTATGTCTAGGAAATATCTTTTTTGGAAACACAACTCACAGGGATCTCCAGGTCTCTGCCAACAACACGCAGAGGAGAGCCAGGGAAGGCTCAGTGGGCGAACGCTCAAGCCTGCTGCAGGGAGGAGCAATGACAGATGGATGGCAAGCCAGAGGTGACATCCCATCTGCTCCCACAGGATCTCCCTGGCACCTCCCAGGGGACTCAAGGAATGCATGGACGGAAATGACTAAGCACTGGCCAACGAGGACTCACTGGTTATGCTCCAGCATCATCTGTACCCACAAAAGAGAGCAGAGACCAAAGCATCTCACTGAGATGCTCCAGACAAGGCCAGGAAAAGGTGGTTGGACAGCTGCTCAGAGATGTCTCTTTTACAGGGAATTTAAGGCAAGAATTTGTTATGCAAGAAATATCTAGGTGTTTGTGTTTCCCTCTTCTAAAGCATGCAGGAGCTCAGGTGTCTTCTCAAGGTACAGAGTGGAGAGCAGGACTGCATCATTCTGTTCTGCAGACTCCACAGTCCACTAACTCCTTTATTTGCAGGGAGGAATCGTCTTTCTGTTCTGCATATGTAGCCAATACCCAGAAACCTCCTCCAGCAATTGCAGGGAGGTGCGGGCTGCTGTCAGAGAGTGCTGTGGGTGTGTGTGAATGAATGAATGAATGAACCATTCCTCAGTATCGGCATGAGAATCTCCATGATTTTGAGACTGCTAATTTGTGGTTGTAAGTGTGTTTGCAGTGGTAGGTGTTCACTTGCATGGCTGCAAAGATAGGCAGGGAAGACAGGTAGCTACCCCCTGGGTTACGCTCTTTCTTTCCCAGCCCAGCTCCACCTTTTGCATGCCAATTTTGAAAGGCAAAGGTCTGGATGTGCCTGGAAAGAGGTGTGCAAGGGGCTGGAGAGTGGGAAGCATCTCAGCCTCATGTCCCTCTGAAGCAGGCACTCTTCATGCAGATGAAGGCAGCTCGCTGATATGGGTGGGATGGTGCTGGCACCTCTGGCTTCACCTTTCCTGTCCACATGCAGTTCAGGTTGGGTGATGCAAAGGGCACATTTGCACAGGCTAGCGAGCATCATCACAAATGCTGTCAGACTTTGGTTTTCTTCATGCCCCATTCCTCAGATGTCACAAAAAAACTCTCGGCTGGAGCAACCTAGGAGCAGGGAACAAGTCTGCTGAAAGGCAGGGAGAGGCAGGCTGGGGACATGATCAGCTCTTCAGAGAGCAGCCCAGCAGTTAGCAGGGTGCACCACGTTAATGTCTTGGTGCTCCACAGAAGTTGTGTGCCATATCCAGTGAAAGAGCTGGGAAGTAGGTCAACAACATAACCAAGGGAAACGGGGAGCTTTAGGGAGAATTTCATGGCTGACAGCTAATTAAAATCTGAGTTCCACTGCTTACTGTTGCACCGATTAGATTTCAGCGTGCAGGGTGGGGAGCATCAGCAGGGATTGGATTTGCTGCAAGAGAGCTGCCTTCCTCGGCTCACACTGCTCGTGCCAGCTTGCACAGTGCCTTGCACCCTGCAGCTGCTGCCAAACCAGACCCAACTACTGGACACAGAAGTGTCTTCTTTAAACCGAATTATTTGGAAATGCCTTTCATCCAGTGCATAGGCAGCAAGCTCTTAAAGTGAAAACAGAACTACACGCCAATAATTGTGGCAACACTGGTAAAAACTCACTGGTTTGTTGGTTGGCCAGTTCATCACAAAGAACTTTCCCAAAGGGTTTTGTGGTGTTATCCATGTCTTACACCAGATGCCAGCCAGAGAAATGTGTTTTTTTATTCCTGATGGAGAAAATGGTGATGCAGAAATCTTATCCTCTCCACACACACACACACAAACATAAATTAAAAAAAGAAAGGAACAAAGAAAAGCGCAAATGAAATCTGCAGATAAACTTCTGGCTTGCTGTCTTGCCAGCGGTGACATAAATTGCGGGTGAGGGGAGAAGGTGTAGGAGGGTGCAGGAGCTGGGGTGGTGGCTCCGTTTCTGCAGGGTTCACACTGCACCTGAGGACCTGGGCACAGAGGGCTGCTCAAGGTCACCGGGAACTTCCAGCTACCAGGGTGTGGGTCATTAGCTTTGGTCCTATTTTAAGTTCCTAAAGCCGTGGAGTTTTGCCTAGGGGACAGGACGATGGGTTCATCCGCTCCTTGCTGGAGCCAGCGGAGGGTGCAGGAGCTGTTCAGGTGTGGCAGGAGGGGAATTGCCCACGCTTGGGTCAGCCTGAGGTGCAGCAAGCCTGCCTTGGCTGAGTTCTCTGGGGCTGCTGGCTCCCCAGCCCCCCTGAACCCCTGTGGGACAGGAGGCTCTGAGGGTTTCAGAGGCTGTCCTGGATGCAGCCAGATGCATAAGCAGTTCCTGGGACACTAAATGACCCGAACACCCCTTGACTGTCACCTCACAGCCCTACGGCATCTACTGTCCTATGCAAACACCATGAACTTGGAGATGCGATGGAGGGGTGAATCCCAAACCGGGCCCCCTTGGTACACCCCCAGCCTTTCTGCCTCCCCACAACAGCAATGGGGACTGCGACAGACACAGCCATGCACTGCTTGCACCCTTTTGCCCTTCTTTCCATCCCTCCCAGGGCTTCCTAACCCAGTGATAGGAGGAGCAGAGGGAGGGCAGCGCTTGCCAGCAGCTCCCTAGCTCCTGCAGAGTGCAAACGGGGTCGGGCTTGCCCTAGCAGGCTGCAGGGCGACCAGGGGTGTGGGACCGGGAGCCGGTGGGGCTGAGTGCTGCCCCAGGCAGGGCAGGGCGGGCAGGACGGCCGGGGGTGGGTCCGCAGCCAGCCCTGCCTTTCAAAGTCCCTCGCTCAGAGGAGGAAATCGGGAAATATTTCCAGCAGCAGCAGCAGCAGCAGCAGCAGCAGCAGCAGGAGGAGGAGGAGGAGGAGGAGGAGGAGGAGGGCTGAAGCCGCGGAGGGGGGACGGCGGCTTTCTCCGCGGGGGGATGTGGAGGGAGGGGAGGCTGCCTGCGGGGCGGGCCGGCTGAGCGCATCCCCGGGGCTGCGTGTGTGTGCGCTCCTCCATCCATCCCTCCATCTCTCCCTCCCTCCCTCCANAGCAGAGCGGGAGGGATGCCGCCCCCCGCACCGGGAATGCTTTTTGCGAGCCAGCCGCGTACCTTTAGGCGAGGCGACGGGGCCGATCGCGACACGTCGCGATTTGCGGGAGAGGGGGGGGTTGCGCCTCCCCTTAGTGGGAAATGCGGGAGCGGGGAGGGGGGTGCGGCGAGCCGCCCGCCCCGGGGGGCTTCGGGCATCTGTTGAGGGGGGGCTGCTGGCTTCCCCGGGCTGCGCTGCTTTCCGCCAGCCCCGGGGATTTCTGCTTCGAAACGCTTTCCGAGGTGAGTGGTCAGAGGCACCTGCAGCCACTCCGAAATGCCCATTTTCCTCTCTAGCAGTGTGCGTTGTTCTGAAGGGCTGGCATGAAGCAACGCTCATCACGTAGGCTTTGTCTAGGTGGAAGCATGGCTGGGGCTCTTCCGTCATCTCTAGTTTAATTCCTTAATCGTAGCCTTGTTGCTTCCCTCCCCACCGAGCCATGCTAAGCAACCCCGCGCTCGCCTCTGTCTCCAGGGCGAAAGCAAACTGCCAAGATGTTGCAGAAATGCTGCAAGCGCTAGGGAGAACCGGCATCTGGAAATGAAAGCTGTAGTAAAACCACAAGGTCACGGGCGTGTGGGTGCGAGTGGCTGGTTTCAGGACTCGTTCGTGCTCTGCTTGAAGCCATTCCTCCGGTCCCAGATGTTGGAAAGCCCTGAGCCAGGCGATGGGAACAGGGTCCGAGGGAAGCTGGGGTTCTCTGTGCACTCTGCCAGTTCCCGCTTTGGCATTCTTGTGCTTTTTCTCACCACCATGGAGAGAAGAGATGTGCTTTTATTCAGAAATGGGAAGCTGGGATTCCCACACATAGATGCAATGATGGCAGCCGGGAAAAAACAGCTGTGCTGCGTGACTTCGGCTGGGGCAGTGGACATCACCAAAGAAAGGCATTTGCGTTCACTTGGGTGCATCTGAGAAATGTTTCCATCTCCCCTTTTCCTTCCAGCTGGTTCTTCAATAGCAGTTTTGCCCCTTTCCCTGAATTTAAACCAAATAGGGACACAACCAAGCATTTCTACAGCCGGAACTCCCTGCTATCTCCCCAGGGAAGCTGATGCGTGGCCTGACTCCTCTAGTGCCCCACCAGCTCTGTTTCTCTGGAGACATAAACAGCTCCAAAGCCCATGTTGGGAGCTGCGTTGCTCAAAGCTCCCTCTGTACTGGGCTTCAAGAGGTTTGAGGATGCGCTCGCTCTTTATCCTAGCATTCCTGAATGCCAACACCCAGTAGCAGCTTTAAGCCAGTGAAATTTTGCCTGCTTCTTTCTACTCGACTCTCACTGAGCTTTTTGAGGTCTTTTGCTGTAAATTTCTCCTGAGATGGCAACACCGGCTCTTTCAGGACTGCCCAGGCTTCATGGGTTTGCTTTCTTGACACTGCTGTACATGGCATGGCACGAGCATGGCTCGTGTCCTTGCTCTCGGGACTCTCTGCAGCACCTTGCATGGTGCCACGCCTGTACAGCCATTTCTCTGTCTGTCCCAACCTTTCCTTGGTGGTGTCCTGCTCTGCTCAGGGCTGTCAGGGTTGCAATTTTCTGGCACTGCATTTATGAGAGATGTTGGTTTTCTGCTGTTTTGGGGGGCATATAGTCCTGCCAGCTTACAGGGGAAAAGCCTCTATTCTCCAGTATCCTCATGAAATTCAGACCAAGGCACAAGCATCACTGGAGGACCAACCTGCTCCTCATGGACAGCACAAATGGGTGTGACACAGGCACCATGGTCAACCCGAGCAGCCCAAGTGCTGGGTAACTCTCAGGCTATTTCCAGGAAGCTCAGAGGAACTTGGCTTTCTCCATTATCTCTGCTCCTCTGGCAAGTTTAGCTGAAATTGGGTCAGGGGGACAGACAGACAGACATGGGAAGTGTGATTTCATATGCCTGACTTCCTAAGGAAACCTGGCTACAAATAGATGTGAGATTTGCTGCTGGGAAGAGCTGCTGGGGAGATGGAGAAGGTGGGCGAAGTGGTGGTGGAGGGGTGGTTAACCCTGCCTCGAGGTGGGCCCGGAAGCACTGGGGCTTGGCCTGGTGGTGCTGGGGCTCGGCCTGGCAACACTGGGGCTCAGCTACCTTTCCTGAGATCTAGAGATCTGAAATCCAGGGGGAGCTGGGGACAGGGGAGGTGTCCCCAATCCCTTGAAGATTTCTGCTCCTTCCTGCCGTGGAGCCCAGGAGAGCATCCCACACACAGCTGCCAACCCAAGGGACGAGTGGACACGGGCAGGCGTGGGGAGAGCAACAGGCCTGCCAATTGCTCCTGTCCTATGGAAGCCCTCATGTCTGGGCAGATGCTTCCTCCCCAGGCTACCCGGGAGCTCCAGGCTTGTTCGCAGCATTTTATCCTCCCAACAGTCATTTTACAGCAGAAAAGAATGCTGCTCAATAAATAAATACAAAAAAAAAAAAAAAAAAAGCATCGTGAGTATAGAGAAATGGTCTGGAGACCGCAGCAATGAGGAGGGGAGATGCTAAAAAACAACAGCAACAAAAACACAGCACAAAGAGAAATTAAGGATTTCTCCCTTGCTTCTCATTTCCTGGCATTTTCCTTGCTGAGCTTGCGTGTCGCAGGGAGAAGAGACAACTTGCTGCTTGGTCTCCATGCATTAAAAAGCAAAGCTGGAGTTTCCCTGACAAACACTCCTAAGCTCGGTCTCTACACGCTGCCCCCAAATTCAACTAGTCTGGCTGAAATTTTATATCGGGGCTGCTTTATTTTGTCCATTTATCTGTTTATTTTGGAAAGTTGCTGGGGTGATTGTAGGAGGGGATTGGATGCTGCATTCAAGAGATAGGCAATACTTGGAAAAATCAGTTGCAGACTGATCATTATTCTAACTTTTTATGTCCTTTATAGAAAACAGGGTGGCCTGATGTGTATTTTACTCGACTGGCTTCGTAAAGGGCTTATGCCTCTGACTATATTTGGAAAGGTTTTGATGGTTTTTGTACTGATGCAATCAGGATGCTGATGGCCTGGAAATCATTTTCCTGATGTGGAGATCCGAAGGGTCACAGGAAGGGGATGCCAACAGCCTCAGTGTGGCAGAGCTGGGAGAAAGGAGAAGGAGCAGGGCTGCGAGCCAAGGGCTTTCCAAGCTCTGTTCAAAGTGCCATCACACTCTGCATCATGTTTGGACGCAGCAGCTTTCCTCCATGGGTCTGGATGTCTGGCCAGCGTGGTACATGGCTCCTCCTCTTGCTTTGATGGGTAAGAATCACAGCTGGCAGGAGCTACTATGTACCAAAACTGTGCCATAGGGTAGTGTCCAGATCTGTGCTGTTGGCATTCCTTTTGCATTCCTCAGCTGCAGGAAGCTGGACCTAGGCTCCTTGCTGATTTCCTGATTGATTCTCAGAGCTCTGACAATTTGTTGGGGCTTTTTCCTACAGTCATCACTCTTTTCCCAGCGCAGGGTCTGCTCGAGCCTCCCTGCTGTAAATCAGATCGCTGCTTTCAACAAGGTGTACAGGATGCAGCATGGCTGGAAACGGTCAGGAGGAGGTGGAGAGGGATGTCAGACCTCTAGAAATGGGGTGCTGGGTACAAGTCCTACTTGTGGAGGCAAGGGGTGCAAAGCTTTCCCAAGGGGAAAATGGCTTTTGTTTGACATTAGGTGCTGCTTTCCTGCGAGAGAACCTGGGAGAAGGGTGCAAGGATTTGAAGAATTCAGATCTCAGAGAGTGGTGCTCCCATCTCACGCTGGTGACACAGCCCTGGGTATGCCATACAAGGCTGGAAGTAAATTCACCATCGTACTGATTACAGAGCTGATCTCATAGTGGGGTAGGCACAGCCGGATATCTGGGGTGATGTTTGTAACGGGGCGAACACCACTGGATTACAGCTGCTCTGTGGTGCAGAGTGTTTGCTGTCAAATTCTGGAAAAGCAATTCCCCGTGGAAAGTCTCCCTTTTTGTGTGGCCCTTCTTTCCTTGTGATCTCAACCTTTCTTGCCCAAACCCTGTATCGAAGGCATCCAAGCCAGTGGTGTCTTTTCAGTGCTCTGAATAGCAATGCTGCCTGTTGTAGATGGTCGCAAACCTCGTCACACAAAGTTGCAGGCTCAAAAAGGGTCTAAAAGTAGATAGCATAAGGGCAAAGTGCCCAGAGGGGGCCGGGACTCTGGGGAGGATGCTGCAAAGGAAAAGCTGTGTGTTGCTGAAGCACTGAGCAGCTTTCAATCTGGCTTTGCATGCAGTAAGCAGCCAGCCCAAAGGAGCATTCCTGCCAGGGATAGATCAGAGAGGGGTCTCAAAGGCTGGTTTCTCCTGAGCTGGGGGCTGGAGCACAAGCTGGCAGCATGAGCTTTCTCGTACCAGTCTGTAAAGCACAAATCTGGGGGAATAACTCAAGCTCCCTTCTCCAGCTGGAAGGCAAATATCTCTGCAACCGTCTTCGCCTTGCTCTGTGCAAAAACTGCCCTCCTAGGGTTTTACAACCCTGAAGGCTAGAATAAAGACTGGACAAATGTCCCTTGGCTGGGGTCAGGGTTGAAACTGAGCTTGCCTCAAAGGGACCACACAGCCTCCTGCAGGCTTTTCCCCTGGCTGTGCAAAAGCAGCTGCTAGTGTGCTTTGGGAGCTTTTGGGGAGCTGAGCTGGGGGCTGGCTCTCCCAGTTAGCTCCAGCTCTACCTGAAAGATCCCAAGCAGCTGGATCCAAGCAGAAAACAAGCTCTGGGTCTGCTCTGCGGTGTAGGGGTGATGCTTATGAGCAGGGTTGTACTGACCCAGGGTGGTGGCTTGTGGCTCCTCACCACACACATACAGCCAGCTCGTGCGTTTGCTTTTCTTGTTGATGGCCTGGCTGGGAAATGCAATTGAGACACCTTAATGAAAAGCTAACAAAGTTGGCTTTGAAGAGAGGGCTGGCATTCTGGTTGCCTTGCTTCTCATTACCGAATAATATGAATGATTTGTCTGAGAATATTCCTACCACTGCCTCTGCAGCAGTGTGCTGACCGTGGGCCGAGGCCCCATGCAAATGCTGAGCAAGAGGTTCTCCAGGGACTGAGCTGTTTGTTTTGGATTGTGCAAATAAAGAAACAATGCTAATTTGATAGCAGCTGCTTCTCCGAGAGATTTTGAGTGTCAGACTCTGTGTATGCATAACCAGCGTGTTGTGGCCAAGCATTTTCTAAACCCTCCATAATTTCTGAGTCTGGTGTTAATAACACTGACTGAGAGTTGGTTCCAGGAGGAAAGGTGGGGAGGAGGTATGTGAATCGTTCTCGATGACTGCACCACAAAATGTTGTGCAGAAATTGGGGGCTGCTACGGCCACTCGAAGAAGGCCACTTGCGCATTGCCAAGGCTGGCGTGTTTTTCCTAATTAATCTCCAGCACTTCTCCACCCACATGAACCCTCCAGAAAAGCTCCACATCTCTTGTCTCCTGCAGTCTAGGGGAAAAATGTTGTTTGTATGCGGAGAGCTGCATGGGAAGGCCAGATAGATGGACTGCTCAGATGCAAGCCTTTAGGCCTTTGTTCCTCCTGTTTAACAAAATATGGGACTTGATTAAAAAAATAAATTTGTATTAGAATGTTTGAAGGGGAAGAACCTGGCGAATAAAGTTCAAGTAACTTATTAATCTGATTTAGTGAGTGGGTTTTTTTTTTGTTGCTGTTGTGTTTTCTTCTGGCTGAGACTTCCAGTGCTTGAATCCTTTTAAGATTGCAGAGTTGGTCCAAAGTGTGATGGGACTCTCCTATTCTTTATGACCTAAATCAGTGACCCAAAGCATAATATTTTCTCTAGAACCATCTGTTTTCTCCTCTTGCCAAGGGGATTTCACAATGCCTGGTTGCTCTGAATAATTGTACATGTGCAAGGATATAACTTGCCACAGGGAGAAAATTAACTAAAGAAGGGCAGGTGGATGCTTTGAATTTTCTGTTGAAACTACTACCCTTCAGAAAGAGATGGGGAAGGAACCACACAGCTAATATTTTATGCCCACACTAAATTTTTCTTAAGTCTACATATTTTAAAATAATAGTAATAATAAAGAAGCACTTAGCAGGTATCTGGGATAAACAGAGTAGATACTAAGTCAGCCTGTGTTTTGTCAGCCCCTTTATCAAACATCTCCCAAGACTTGGTTTGAAGCAGTATGAAACACGGTTGGGATTACAGATGTTGGGTGACTAATTCATGCTGGCTAAACTTCAGTGACCATGAATGCACATCTGTTTCAATTTAGCTATCCTCCAAATGGCATGCAACAAGGTGCTTTTCTTTACAAACATCATGTTTTCAGCTTTTTGCTTAAGATCCATGAGCAATGACTTGTGCCTGCATTCTGGAAAGCAAAAGGTGCTCAGGGACTGTGATTGGGGAGAAATGTTTGGCGCTTCTGCCTCCAGCAATAGGAGCTTCTCATAGCATTAGCAGCATTTCCAAAGTGAATAACTTGTGTATTTTAAATTGATCTTCATACAGGAGACACACTTTTTCGTGTTCATCTTATCTCTTCTTATCACCTAGCTCTCTGAATTGCTCACTTCCTGCTCAATGTATACTTTTCTTTACTTAATTAGAAAACTGAAGGAGGGGATTGTGCGGCACAGACTAACAATTCCCAGTGAGGAGATGTCATTCACATAAAACTGTTTTAATATATTTTCAGTATTATTTTTCCATCCCAGTTATCCACTTCAGCATCCTTCAATAAAAGCAAATTGAGCAGAGGATGTTCATCCTTTTTTATGACATCTCTTTGAGGAGTAGATCCTGTAGCACGGGTGCAAGATGGTACTGACTTCTCCAGAGAGTTCATTTGCACACAGCTTGTCCCTGCGTAACAGTCTCCTTCCTTGATGAGGAGAAGTGATTTCGGCATCATGAGGAGACGAGTGGTGGTGATCAGGCACTATTCTTTAAGGAGGTGTTGGTGTGTCACTGTTGAGGAGGATAAATGCATCTCCCTGGGAATGCCCGACTGCACCTATAAAGTCAGCAGTGCTGGGTGTGGAGCCAGCCTGGCTCCCAGCTGTGCTGAGAAACAAGCCCTCCTTAAGAAGGAGGATGAAAGATGCACTTTGCCATCCCACTCGGGTCATGCCTAGGTGCAGGTGACAAATGGGATGTTGTCACTGGATGCAGTCTTTAGCTGGTCTACAGCTCCAGGTGCATACAGTTACATATCTGGCACTAAGGGACATGGCTTCGTGATGGGACTCAGTAGGCTAGTTGATGACTGGACTTCATGGTCTTGAAGATCTTTTCCAACCAAATGACTGTGATTCTATGATCTATTAGACCTGGCTCTGTGTTTACTGGAGACCAGGCAGATGGCAAGTGGTGGATGGGGCAAGATCCGCCAGGCATGGCAGAGATGTTGGCTTGGCCTCCTGCTTGTGTCCCTGTCTCTGGAATGGATAGGCCTGGGAATACCATCCCTTTCTTAAAAATTGAAATCTTCCATGGCTTGTCTCTTTTTGGTTTTGTTTCTGGGGTGTTGTTTTCTTTTTATGAACAAAATCAATTCAATCTTTTGTAGGCTCCAGCAAAGTAAAGGTATTGACACGCTCATTTTCCTCTCTTCATAGAAATGTTTTTAAGTACTGCGTGATTAAATTAACTTGGAATGGAGAAATGTAGTATGGCAAAGACTCTCCTTGAGGAGAAAATATAGCTTTAATAACTTTTATTGCCTAGTAAAATTGAGAATTTAGCACTGAGCATGCTCAGGTTTTTGCACTAAGCATCTCTATGTACTTAAAGGCATCTGGTCTGTAGCTTTATGCACTGTTAACTAGCTGCAAACCTCTTTAACAGCTCCCTGACACTGCTGGAAAATCCTGAGGCAGGACAAGGGCAAGTATTGCTGTCATGCCTGATGACTGATGTAAATGGAGTGAGAAAGGCCCTTGCAGGGAAAGCCGGCAAAGCTGACCTAGTGGGAAAAGAGCGTAGGGACAAGTTTCCTCTCGAAACATGCCAAGAGAGCCATGCTTGGATGCATATGGGGCTCTTTCCAGTTTCAGGAAGGTGCAAAGTGATGCGCTGTGGAAGAAATGGCTCCAAAATCATTAATTAAAGACTGTCCTTCTGGTGTGCCTTATGACCAACGTACTGTTAAAAACAAGGTTTTGCCAAGGCTTGAGCTCGCTTTGTGCGGATATGGAGTAGATGCTTGGGAGGACTATCAGCAAGCAAAGGTTGTAAAACATGACCTTTACAGTGAATAAAGATATGTGAAAAATGATTGGAGGATGGTAGATTTTGCTATTGTCTCCTGGTCTTACCCTGACTCCCAGTGCCTGAATGCTCTGTAACTTTGAAATGCAAAACACTTCTTCCAGCTGTTAAGTGAAATGATGGGTTCTAATTAGATGAAAAACAAGAAAATACAGTTGAAGAAATAGGTTTTTGGTGAAGAGAGAGAAAGTGGCATTAAACAGCAGTGTGGCTGAAGGGGGTAGGTGGTAGCCCACTGGTAGCATCTGATTCAGTTCTTTTTCAGATAGCTGAACTAAAGATGATTTGTACATGGAAAACTGCAGTGATCATAACACAATTAGAGCTCATTAGATGGGTCTTCTTGAGTAACAGGGTAGTTTGATTATACATTTGGGAAAGGTGGAAAAAAATTGGATGGGGAGGAAGATCTGTTGTCTCTGGCCAGCCTCAGTGTGTCTTTCCTTTTGTCCCTGCAGGTTGAGGACATTTGGGACCTGCTGAATGGAAGCAGCCATGTCGCGAGCAACTCACCCTCCCACCTTCATGGTGAATTTCCAGCTCCTGAGCGTTGTGGTGGTGCTGCTTTTCCATGCAGACAGCATACATGCAGAAAGCCCCAGTGAAGTGCCTGCAAACAAGTCTGAGGTGTGCACAGGCTCGTACATCTGCAAAAAGGGTGTGATCTTACCAATATGGGAACCCCAGGACCCCTCATTCGGTGACAAAATAGCTCGAGCAACAGTGTATTTTGTAGCAATGGTGTACATGTTCCTGGGAGTATCCATCATAGCTGACCGCTTTATGTCCTCCATTGAAGTCATCACATCCCAGGAACGGGAAATAACCATCAAGAAGCCCAATGGTGAGACCAGTAAAACCACAGTGAGGATCTGGAATGAGACCGTTTCCAACCTCACGTTGATGGCCTTGGGCTCATCCGCTCCTGAGATCCTGCTGTCCGTCATCGAAGTGTGTGGCCATGGCTTCACAGCAGGGGACTTGGGGCCAAGCACAATTGTGGGGAGTGCTGCATTTAACATGTTTGTCATCATTGCAATCTGTGTTTATGTTGTTCCTGATGGAGAGATAAGGAAGATCAAGCACTTGCGAGTGTTTTTTGTCACAGCAGCCTGGAGCATCTTTGCCTACACTTGGCTTTACATTATTTTATCTGTGTCTTCTCCTGGGGTTGTGGAGGTTTGGGAAGGCTTACTTACCTTCTTCTTCTTCCCAATCTGTGTAGTGTTTGCCTGGATAGCTGACAGGAGGCTTTTGTTTTACAAGTATGTCTACAAGAAATATCGAGCTGGCAAACAGAGAGGCATGATCATTGAGCATGAGGGTGACCGGCCCTCCTCCAAAGCTGACATCGAGATGGATGGAAAGGTTGCTAATTCTCATGTGGAGAACTTTTTAGATGGGACACTGGTGTTGGAGGTAGATGAAAAAGACCAGGATGATGAGGAAGCCAGGAGGGAAATGGCTCGGATCCTGAAGGAGCTGAAACAAAAGCACCCTGACAAGGAAATTGAGCAGCTTATCGAGCTGGCCAACTACCAGGTCCTAAGTCAGCAGCAGAAGAGCAGGGCCTTCTACCGAATCCAGGCCACTCGGCTCATGACAGGAGCCGGCAACATCCTGAAGAGACATGCTGCAGACCAGGCCCGCAAAGCCGTCAGCATGCATGAGGTCAACAGTGAAGTGGCAGAAAACGATCCCATCAGCAAGCTGTACTTCGAGCAGGGTACCTACCAGTGTCTGGAGAACTGTGGCACTGTTGCCCTGACCATCATTCGCCGGGGCGGTGACTTGACCAACACAGTGTACGTTGACTTCCGGACAGAGGATGGGACGGCCAATGCTGGCTCTGACTATGAATTCACTGAAGGGACAGTGGTCTTCAAGCCTGGAGAGACCCAGAAGGAAATCCGTGTTGGCATAATCGATGATGACATATTTGAAGAGGATGAGAATTTCCTGGTCCATCTCAGCAATGTCCGCGTGAGCACTGAGGCAGATGAGGGTATTCTTGAGGCCAGTCGTGTCTCCACACTTGCCTGCCTGGGCTCGCCATCTACTGCCACTGTTACCATCTTTGACGATGACCATGCTGGCATATTCACCTTTGAGGAGCCAGTAACACATGTCAGCGAGAGTGTGGGTACCATGGAAGTGAAAGTGTTGCGAACCTCCGGCGCACGAGGAAATGTTATTGTGCCCTATAAAACCATTGAAGGCTCAGCCAAAGGTGGAGGAGAGGACTTTGAAGACACCTGCGGGGAGCTGGAGTTCCAGAACGATGAGATAGTGTAAGTGAAGGTTGTATTTCTAACTTACAGTCTGTCATTCTCCTGAAATTAAATGCACATGGCTACCAGAGCTGCACTGATGTTGTGCTGGTGCCAGTGCATTGCAGCAAGCCTTGAATGGTCTTCTGTCCTTTTGAGAGCCTGAAATGCTGTGCTCCTGTGTTGCTAGCAGATCAGAGTGGCAACTGCTCAGGGGCTCTCCACCCTCCCAGCAGCAGGGTGGCTGGTTTGTAAGGGCAGCTTCCCACTTCTATCCAGGAGCCAAGTAGATAGCTTTGGCTCTACAATGGGGGAGAGAACAACATGGGACTGGCTGTTACCTCCAGTCCCATGGAGTCACCTGTCTAAACCGAGTGTGTGAATTGTGGTAATTGCTTCCTCTTGCCTGAGCTCTCCTGGAACTGGACCACAGCCTGTTCCACTGGTACGCCCCTCAATGCAGTTGGCTTTGGAGAAGGTCACCTTTTCCTCCTTTTCTAAAGACTATGGCCCTGGATGACTGTCTAATGCATGTCTTGAAAAAGTATTGTCAAGCAGAGAAGCTTCATGGTTAGGATGCAATTGGAACCATGTCTGGGTGTTTGCAAATTAGAAAAAGGGTGAGAGCTGTTGGAGTATTGCTAGGTGGCTGGTGGAAAAACTGTATGTGCTGTAGCCTTGTTTATCACATTATGTGGAGAATGTCAATTACCCCAGTAAATCGTAGCTGAAAACATCTGTCCTTGGGTATGTTTAAAAGACACTTTCTTGCCCAACTGCAGCTCTGGGAGAGGAAGAGCTTGGAGTTGTGTTGCTCCAGCCTCAGACTCTTTCTGCATTTAAGTCTGTGCTGGTAGACCAGATCCTGCCAACAGTAGACACAGTAGCACAAAACAACTGCATAGAGCTCAGAGCAGTCCCTGATACAGGGCACTGCTGTGTCAGGAGAGACATAAACAGTGGCTTGGATATTGCATCTTGTACAGCTGGTCTCTTAAGAACTGGGGCTGACCCAAGGGAGGGTGGAGAGTAGGCGTTATGTTCTCTCTATTATTCATACCTGCTGCATATGAATGGGGAGAACAACACAAACAGGAGAATCATAAAACTCCCGGAAGCAACAGGAAACAAAAACATTATTTGTAAGTTTTAGACAGGGTATTAAACCAGTTGGTGTTTCAACTTCTCAAAAATAACTGAGCAAGAACTTCACAGCTCCAGCATTCTGGAGGCCAAAATGTGCATTTTGTTCCCACTAGGGTCAGGAGCACATAGATACACTACTGCTCCTGATTCAGGCTCCGGAACAATAATCATAGTAGACAGAAATCCAGTTATTGGATTTGATTTTTTTCCTTGCGGAAGGCATAGGGAGGTGTCTGCAGAGATGCAATGAACTAGGCTATAAGGATATCCCTCTGTAGAGGAACTGTTAGGTCAGGGCTTGAACCTGTGACGGAGCACCTGGTGAAGGGCTGTGGCTGGCCTGGGGAACACAGATAAATTGTTTGCACCTGTGCTCCCCAGGTAGCTGGAAGGGATGGACCCAGGGTGGAGCTGCTCTGGACTCATTTAAAGGCTGGCAGCATAGAGGAGTATATCTCTCTCTGTTTGAGATGTGCTACTTTTTGGAGGAACATCTTTTGGATGGGGGGGGGGGGGGGNTCAGTTGCATGAGTCATAACTTTTGTGAAACCTTTGTGTATGTCCATTGTTAAAACCTACAATACTTTGCTCAGTGTTGCAAAGCACCTGTCTGAAGCAATTTTGCTTCTTCATTTGCAAGATGCCCTCAAAGGCTCTTTAGTTTTTAACCAGGTCATTGCGAGCAAAACTTGGCTACTGGCAGGAAGACCTCGATATTTGATTTCAGTTCCCCCAAGATGCAATGTGTTTACACAGCAGACCAAACGAAGGGCTCTGAGATGGCACTGGGAGGGGCTCAGGCTTTCCTTTTCCCTTGGAGCCAGTGCTCTGGCTGGGATTTCTGTGCTGTCCTTTGTCAAAGAGATGTGGCATCACCTGCATCTGCGCTTCTTGTTGGTGCTCAGCCTGTGATGTGTGGGACTGCTGGTGGACTTTCCTCTACTGAACTCTTCACTGCTGATTTTTGCAGACAGCCTAGTGAGCAGGAAGTGAGCTGGCAATGGGCTGGCCACATCTGTCAGTGCTGTTCCCTGGCCACTTGGGGAGTGCTGATGTGCCCTCTCCATCACAAGCCTCCTCCTTCCTTTTCTAATCAGCCATCTAGATGCGCACACCATGCAAGAAGCAGGAAAATCAGCTTTCTTAGAAAGTGGAATATGTTTTTATTTTTTTTTCTGTGCAGATGCTAGTGCATTGCTGTTATGTCTCTGTTGCCTTTACACCATTTTCTCCCGGTACTGCAGAGACGGTACATGGAAAGTACCAATGTGCACCTTAGGATTGGTAGCCTGGAGCAGATGAGAGCTTGAGGCTTATTTCATTCAGGTTGGAGGGGACACGTGTGTATCTTAGTATTTTGGGAGAAGGATGGCACTGATTTTACAAATTGCCATCTGCCTGTGTGCCTGACAGGCAGTAGGCATTTTTTCTCAAGCATAGCTACTACAGTCCATGTTCAGGTGTTGGATGGTGTGATCTGACTTTCAGAAGAGGTCCCACAAGTCCATGTTTGCCTGTGTGGAAGTTCAGGACAGCTCTGGAGCACAAAGGTGATTTGGTCCTGAAGCTGAGGTGCTGCTTACAGGTATTCTGCCTTGGAAAAATTTGCTTTGATGAGAATAAAGAAGTTGTACTAGCACAATATGTGGATTACAGAGATAAAACCTGTTTGCTACGTCATTGGTTGTCAGCTAAATCACAGCTGTGCAGAATGGTGCCATTCTGCATCATATTTGACTCAATAAAGCCAAAGGTCTAAAACTTTAATATTTCCTATGCTCCGCTGGCCAAAAAATTGCTTTGCTGCCCTTTCTAAATGTCTTCAGTGCTTCTTCAGCTCTGCCATTCTAGGCTGCATCGATCAGCTCAATAAAACTGAGCAAGATATGCTTCTCTGGGAATCTAACAATGAAGGTAGGGCAAGTGCAGGAAAGTGAGAAGATGAAAGAGCAGTGTGCAAGACTGTTATTAGAGGGCCATCTTGCTGGTAAGTCCCAATAAAACTAGAAAGTGCTGGGAGATCCTGGATCTTCTGGAAATCTTCCTCCAGCTTCCAAAAGGCCTAATTACCCAATTACATAACATGTTATTTGTAGATTCCAGAGTTTCCCATCTTGCAATCTGTTGATGTCTCCTTTCCCGGAGTATACAACGTAGCAATGTAGATGCTGAAGCAGTGCCTCTCCTGGGCATTGCAATAGATCATCCCAAGCTATGTGGGAAAGCTATAGATGTCCAACCTGCAACTCAGCAAGACCAGCGTCTTGGTGATGCTGCACAGGGACCTCTGGACCCAAGGCATCCATTTAAGACACAATGCTATGATGTAAAATTTGAGAGGCTCTCTCCTTTGGAGCCATCCTCAGCAAGGTGGTTCTGGCCTTATCTTGCATCTCTGTTAATGAGTAGAGCTTTCTTGATGAGAACATGGACTAGCAAGATGGGTAGTTGCAAGCTTTTCCTGCCCACCCATCTGTCGCAGGTATTGTAATCAAAAAGAGGTCAGAGGTTCATCTAGCCAGCGTATTTTTATCCCTTGATTGAATGCCAAACAGTTTAAAAGGAATCTAGCCTCCGATCTTGGAGGAGGAAGCAATCTTTCCCCCAGCTGATGAGATCCTTTTTCTTTCTTGAAACATCAGGAGATGCATTTCTTCCAGGTGTGACTGCAAAGCTGTGTGAAAACTGTGTTCCTTCATAGCCAAGAAATTGCAGCTTTCCTAGAGCTGGCATTGCAACTAGAGGTCTCTTACAACCTGCACTCCAGATGTCTGACCGCCCAATACCTGCAGAAAAGTTTGTTCTGCATTAGAAAGTCAGTGAAGGTGATATGATAAATTACATAGATAACCAATTATACTGATACTTCAGCTATGATGTTGCACTTATAAATGCATGGACACTCTTAACGCAATCTTCTATTTACAGTATATGATTTAGCTATTTTTTTATGAAAGGTGTCTGCTTCTGGCTTAGGGAGTAAAATTCTTGGCCCATTGAATTTGACTTGTCCAAGCCAGCTTTGGCATTTCTCTGGAAGCATAAATCTAGGAGTTAAATGCTAACAGTGACATATACACCAGCTAAACCCTCTGATTTTTTTATGGAAAGTGTCCGCAGAGATCATGTAGCCTCCCTCCCAAGAGCTCTTTAAAATTGTCAGCATCAATAAATATAGATTGTGGTGGGAGGGGGGAACCAAGTGGTACTGCTTTTTTTGAGTTCCCCTTTTCTTTTCCAGAAGACTTTGGGTGAGGTATTTCTACAGAAATACCAAAAAATAAAATCTTGGCTCACCCTGCTCTAGCTCAGCCTTGCATCCATGACTTGCAGCTTCAGGGGAAAAAATGAAACTGCCAACCTTGCAGTAGAATGAAGTTGAGGAGCAAGGAGCATTCCAGCATGGCAGAGAGTCTGGTGTAAACTAGGCTCAAAGTGAAACATGCAAATATTCCACTTTGTATTTCATGATGAAAAATGTATTGTCTCTCTTTTTGTTTGTATTGGTCATTGTGCATCCCCTCACACCAAAACAGACCAAACAAAGATTAAACTCTTCTTCAGCTGGCTTTCCGTGCCAGTAGAAGACAGTGGGGAAATAAAGCCACGTGGCGGTCACAGGCCTTCCCCTTTCCTCTGCACCCAGCAGCCTGCAAATGCTTGAAAGCTAATTTTTGGGTGAATAACTGAAGAATCATCACGAGTTGCGAGCCCATGCTGCAGAGTTCACTGCTTTTCACGTTATGGATTGATACCTCAATGCAGGAGGAAGAAACCAAACAAGCCTGAAATATTTTCTTTGAGGGCATCAATCTGAATTTTGGCTTCCCTTTGTGTCTAGGGCAGTCTGAGTCTTCCAACACCAAGCAAAAAGGAAGCAGTTTGGGGCTAGGTGTTTGACATAAAAGAAAGGAAATTCACCCCAATTTGAAAATGTGACATATGGCTTTACCACTCAGGAAGCCTGTTCTGGTCTGAAGGTAGAAATTCACTGAGGGTGACAACTGCTCTCTTTGCTGTGCATCGCAGAGGGGACAGAGAAAGAAATGCTGTGTGGGGCCTTGAGGAACAGGGAGGTGCTGCCTGCAGCAGAAACCCTGTGGTGCACAGGGCTGGGTGCTGGATTTTGTTTTCTTGGTCATCCCGGGAGGACCACTAAAGGTGCACACACAATATTGAACTATGTTTAGAGCTGGCCAAATATGCACCTCGCTAGGCCTGGCTTGCAGTCGCTGTTGGACTGTGTGTGCAAGCTGGTGGTGGAGTGATGTGGACACTGTGTGCATACATGTAGGCTGAAAATAACATTCCCAGGTCTCAAGCCTACAGTGTGCATTCTCACAGCATTTTCTCTATGTGTCTTATGGGCTGATCTGATCCTCCTTGGAGGAAAGCTGGTGGGAGTGCTCCTGCGGCAAGTCAGCGCCGTGTTGTAGGACAAGCCCTGCCCGTGGCTTGCCTGGGGAGGGTACGCGCGGGAGGCAGCCTGCGCTGTTTGCCCAAATAAGTCATGATACATGTGCGTGAGATCTAGGAACTTGATCTGATGATGTCCCCTGTGGAGTGGATTAGGCAGCAAAGCTGCATTATTGGATGAAGCAAGATGTGCCAGCACATCACTTGGGGGGACAGGAGGGAAGAGGAGTGAGGACAAGAGTGGTTAGTTCTCGCTGAAGAACTGACACTGTTTTTGTCCTTGAAAAACCAATGTTTCCTTATTTGTAATGAGCTGTTGTTGGCAATTTACTGCTGCCAGCTGCATCTCTGTGGTTGATTAAGGGAGCTTGGAACTTAAATATGTAATAACCCTCTGAAAGCCATTGAGAGGCAGTTATTAGCTTCATCAGGGCATGTGTACACATCCGCTGTGCTCCTTTATGAAAAGGCTACCTATTAAATGCATTGTAGTAATTTATAAAGCACAGGAACTAGGTTTGTTTTAAGAAATTAAAGCAGCAATCCTAGCAAAGCCTGTTGGCATGGGAAAGAGTTATGCTGGAGTACAGCATGACTCCTTGGTTCCCTGCTGGGAGACGAGCAGTGGGCAGAAGACCCATCCCCCTTTGCAGGTGCTCTTTCTTCCCCAGACACGGGCCTGAGCACTGCTGGCAGTGCCACTAGCACCAGCTGTGGCATGCAGGTCTTGGTGACACAACAGGGACCCATCCCATCTCTCTCTTGTGCACAGGGGATCCTGGCTAAATTCAACACAAAAAAGTGTGCAGGATCCCGGAGTTCAAGCTGTGCCTCTGCCTTGGGAATAGTCCTTCTTCCCTCTGACGCTTTGCCCCCAGGCCTGACCTCGGTGGATGGTACTTAGTAGTTCTGTGGGCTTAAAATGAGAACAAAAAGCAGACAGCTGACTACAGCCAGCATGCAAACAGATGGGCAGAGAAACATCTGCTGTCATCCAAAGCCAAGCAGAGAGGAGAAACTGGGCCTGGCAGACAGGCAGCTGAGTCAGAAGCAGACCCGTGCTCTGGTCAGGCTGAACCACCTGTATCCCTACAGCACTGTCAGGCCAGGATCTTTGATTAAATGTTAGTCATTCACAGCCAGGGTTTGCAATGGCTGAGTGCATGACCTTGCTGCTCTGGAGCTGGTGGGCACATCCTCTGCTTTGTGGCAATGGGCACAGTTGCAGTTGAGGTCAGCCTTCTCCACGTCTCAAATGCCATTTAGCCTGATGACAACTGGGGAGATATCAGAAAGTCTGCTAATAATGTTTCTGACGCTGACACGGGAGGCGTTGCGCTGTTTCCAAGAATGGCAATGCTGGGTCCTCGGTGACAACGAACAATAACGGCATGCTCTGTTTTAAAAATATCTTAGCATAAGAGAAAAAATATTCCCACTGCTGTGCAAGTGAGAGGGTGACCAGCATGTGCCTCTTCTGTCCAGTCCCTATATGGCTCCATTTCCATAGTGTCTGGATGCCTTCCTACACAATCACAGTGACAATCAAATGTGCCTGGCAGTGCACAACAAAGCACTGGTGAAGAACCGGGGTGCAGACTGAATCCCCACAAACTGGGTGCTGAGAGGAGACGGAAAGAGCTGGTCATAGGAAAGCCCGTTCCAGAGGAAGCCTTCCCACTGCAGATGTTCTCAGATTGCCGAGGACAGAGATGGAGCTGGGCAGAGGGGTCCGTAGTGGTCACAGCCGGAGGGTTGTGGTGAACGGCTCTATGTCCAGGTGGAGGCTGGTGATGAACAGTGTCCCACAAGGGTCTGTCTTGGGACTGGTACTGTATAACGTCTTTATCAATGGCATAGACATTGGGATTGAGTGCACCCTCAGCAAATTTGCTGATGACACCAAGCTGAGTGGTGCAGTTGGCACAATAGAAGGAAGGGATGCCATCCAGAAGGACCCGGACAAACTTGAAAGGTGGGCCCACGTAAACCTAATGAGTTTCAATAAAGCAAAGTGTCAGGTGTTGCACTTGAGTCAGGGCAACCCCAGATATGTATGCAGACTGAGAGAAGAACACCTTGAGAGTAGCACTGCTGAGAAGGACTTAGGGGTCCTGGTGGATGAAAAGCTGCACATGAGCCAGCAGTGTGCTCTTGCAGCTCAGAAGGCCAACAGTATCTTGGGCTGCATCAACAGAGGGGTGGCAGCAGGAGGAGGGAGGGGATTGTCCCTCTCTGCTCAGCCCATGTGAAGCCCCGTTTGGAGTAGTGCATTTACATCTGGGGCCCCCAACACAGGAAAGATGTGTAGCTGCTGGAGGTGCTCCAAAGG
>WBMW01000972.1:5149315-5218654 GCA_013396635.1 Penelope pileata
CGCAAAGATGATCATGGCTGGAGCATCTCTCCTATGAAGATAGGCTGAGGGAGCTGGGCTTGTTCAGCCAGGAGAAGAGAAGACTCTGGGGAGACCTTGTTATGGCCTTCCAATATTTAAAGGGAGATTATAAAACAGGAGGGAGACCAACTTCTTACACAGGTAGATAGGGATAGGGCAAGGGGGAATGGTTTTAAACTAAAGGGGAGGAGATTTAGGTTAGATGTCAGACAGAAGTTTTTCACTGAGACGGTGGTGAGGTGCTGGAACAGGCTGCCCAGAGAAGTTGTGGATGCCCCATCCCTGGAGGTGTTCAAGGCCAGGCTGGATGGGGCCCTGAGCAACCTGATCTAGTGCTTGGTCTAGTGGTTGGCAACCCTGCCTGTGACAGGGGGGTTTGGAACTAGATGATCTTTGAGGTTCCTTCCAACTCAAGCCATTCTGATTCTATAGTGCAGAAGGCTGTTGGATATGATACTACCTTTGTGGATTTTTCCTAGAGGTGGTTTCCATTTTATTGCATTGTTGTCAGGAATTTTCTTTGCTCTGAGGAGCTCTTTTCCAAACTCTGTTGGGTAAAGTTATTTGCTTCTGGGAGAATAAAATAGTTATAAATTGGGACTTTGCAAACAATTTAGAAATACATTGATCCATTAAATGGCACATCGCCTGCTGAGCCTTCCCAGACAGATTTCTTTGGGAAGAGGTGGCTGTATCTGAGAGGAGAAGTATTGCTTTGGATTGGGTGGGGAGCAGGGTTTGCCTGGCAGCAGAGCCCGTGCAGGGGTTTGCATTTGCTTAGTTCAGTAGATCTGCATTCCCACTTCAGGTTTGGTTGTTGAAATTTATGTTCCTCCTTACTGACTGCGTGTGTGATGGGACCTAGGGGGATAAGATATCACTCTTACACAGGGCAAAAATAATATCAGCAAAGTCAGTACTAATGGCCCAGGCACAAATGATCCTACCGCAGGGGAAAGGGAGGGAACTGTAACAGGAGATTTACCTGAATCACGAGCTCTCCAGTGACCTGGAACTTGGAAAGAATCATACAAAAACCAGAAAATGGGCCGGCTGAATAGGGAGGAATGTAACAGAGCAGCACGGGAGCGTTGGGTTGGAGTCAAGTTGGGCAGGAAACAGCCATGAATTAGAGGGGAAGGAGATGTCCTGCCCACACCTTAGCAGTGCGGAGGGAGAAGGGGAAAGGGGCTGAATGGCAGATCTCACCAAGAAGTGTATCCCTCCTTGGATATGCTTCAGTCTGTGCTTGTGGGGCTGTTGGGAGCAGTTTGCAGGAAGCCCACAAGCGGAGGATGGAGATGATTTAATCTACCTGTTCTCAGGGTGAGTGTGGATACCAACATTTAGACTTGGGTTGTTAGGGGAATGCCAGAGGGTCTCTGAGAGCTGCTAGCAGTCCCGTTGGAAGTTTTTCTGGGTGATAGGTGAGACCTGCAGGCAATCTCTGGAGCTGCTCAGCCAGATTAGGTCTGCTTTTGTACCTGAAAGAATCTAGAATAAATCAACACATTATTTGTAAGTACCTCAAAGATAACAAGATGAGTAACAGCCAGCACAGATTTGTCAAGAACAAATCTTATCAAGCCAACCTAATTTCCTTTTATGCCAGGCTTTTGGGTATGGGAGAAGCAGTGGTTGTCACATAACTCAGCTTTAGAAGGGCTTTTAATGTTACCTAGTTCAGTATCTCTGTAAGGAAGTGCTGGCTAAATGGGCCACTGGGGTGATGGGGTAAAATCATCTGAGAAGAGAAATGTGGCACTGGACAAGGGTGAAAAGATGCTCATCTTGAACCGGAGCTTGTTGGGAGCAGAAAAGAAAAATTTGCTGTTTGAACATGCAGATAGAGTGGATAGATTTGAAGCATTATTGTAGCTAGGATGGAGATTTAGAGAGATGGGCTGGGAAATAGGCTGAAAGGAAGCAGGACACTTTAAGGACATGCTTGTGAAAGAACAGTCGTAAGCCCAAATCCAAGTGGGAGGGGAGTGACTGAGGCAGGGAGTGCCATCATGACCCAGCAGCCAAATCTGAGCTCACAGTGTCGTACTTTTGTAGAGAATGAGGCCAACGTCATCCCAGAGATATTCCTGAAATCGAGAAAAAGCTGGGGAGAGTCCAGAGCAGAAGATGACTGGTGGTCTGAGAAATGTGACCCTAGGAGAGAGACTGCGAGAACTGGGACTTCTTAAGACAGTAGCCTAAGGAAGATTTAAGCCTTGAGCTGTGTAAAGGCCAATCTGTGTCTGCAGAGTCTTGAGGCAGCGGAAGAGGAAATTCAAATTGGAGGGGAAGGAATTTCTTCCTTGTATATATGGATCCACCCAGGAGTAATCAGGGGAGTGGTGAGCTCTATCAACAGCAGAGAACAACTTAGAGGCACTGACTGAAGATTTACTGGAGATGTTTGTTGTTGTTTTAGGACAGGATTGGGTCAGATGAGGTCTTGAGAACTCTCCCTCTCCTGTTTTTACATGCTAGCCAGGCAAAAGCATTCATCATGCGAGCTGAACTTCAGTCGAGTGGCCTCTGTCCTGCATGATCTTCTGCTGCAAATGGCTGGTGAGGTAACAGTCAAAGCAACCTACAGATGGAGCAAAGACCAAATGCATCCACACAGCCTTCAGAGCTTCCCTGTGGCCACCCCATATGGGCCCTTTGCTCACAACGTGTATCTGGGATGGGGATGGTGCTCGCCTGCCGTCTGTCTCCTTTGCTAATAATTAGATGCAATCCAAGCTTCCCTGCAGGAGAGGTCTGTCCCTATGGGGGAAGAAGCAAGGCTGCACAGATTAAGGAAGCTAATTAGAGGGAAAGAGCATTGAAACTGAAGCTCCAACAGCAAACTTTGAAATCTAGATAAGGGAGCAGTATTTAATTATGTACAATTAAAACACTGCGTCTCAGCCCCCTGAGAACTGGCGGTCTTGGAGAATGCTCCCAAAGGTGCATGATCCTAACAAACAGATCTGAAGGTGGTGGCAAACAAAGGGCTGTGCATATTAAACTTCACCTGGCAAGCGTATCTGATCAGAGGACCTTGGAAAACTCCCTTGGACCACTGGCTCCTTATTTCTGCATGGCATCCTCCCTCTGCCAGTGGGTAATGGGAACCCAGTGCTCTGCACTTTGCAGGGGGATTTCTGCCCTCTGAGTATCTGAGCACAGACACAGCTGCTTCCCCTCCCTGCTCCTTTGCCTTAGGAGTAGAAAGAGTCCTTGACTTCTGATCCTTTACCCTGCCCTCTCCAAGCTAGGAAGGCAGTTTGCCTTCCCTGCAAAGTGCCTGCCTGTGTCCAAGCACTTGCTGTTGTGTTGCAGGCTAGCTGAGCCAGCGAGCTCTGTGGGCTACAGCAGTAGCTTCTATCCCATAGCTGCTTCTGGGTCCTAATGTAGTAAAAAAGATGATGAGGGAAAGTTTGGATGAATCTCTATCATCTGGCAGAGAACTGCAGAGCCAACCTGAAGTTTTCTGAAATGCCTCTTCCTCAGCAGCCACAAGCCCTTAAGGAAGGCTTTAGTTCAACCTTGGGTGTGAAGGTGGTGCTGCCTGTTTTAATTAGGAAACATTAAGTGCCTGGAGGCAGTAAGTTTGAAAAGCACAAGCAAAAGCCTAGAGTTCTCTTTCCTGCATCCTTGCCTCCTAGTATTCCTCTCTCTTTCCTGGTCTTTGCCTCCACTTTCTTCTAGGTCCACCTGGTGACCCTGTGGGTAACATTTGCCGTGCTGTAACAAACAGCTTCCCTGATGATTTGGTTACTTAAACCTTACAAGATTTGCAAGTGATGCCAGTGCCATGAAGTTTATTTTATTTGCCTGAGCCTTTCTGGTGATGTTTTGCTCTGCGGTGCTAAGAACTAAACCCTCCAGGGGTTCTTTACTCATTGTGTTTTAGGTGAAAATTAAATTTCTTGTTGAATCCCTGTGCTCCCAGAGTTGAGGTTTTAAGAAAAATGCTGAATAACCTCCAGAGAGCCCTGTCTGGCTTTTACTGTGTCAGGAGAGAATTTGCTGTGCTTTTAGGAAGAAAATTGTTCTCTCTTGTCCATTCTGCAGAGCTGGAAGCAAAGGGAAGAGGCTCCTCAGTGCCAGTCTTCCTGGGCCTAGCATGAATGAGTGTGTTGGTCTCTTGCGAATATACAAACAGATTTCTACAAAGCACTTGCTAATGAATCGAAACAGCAGTTTGTCCTTTCAGTGATTTGCAGGGAGTCAGTAAAAGACTCAACCTGGGGAGCTCATTATGCTACTAAAGCAGTGCATTTTTAGTGGAGATCCCAGGAAGCCGTTGGAGAGATTCAGCAGCATTAAGAGGAAACCTGCGAGAGCAGACACCGATGCCTCTGTACCAGGCTGTGCTGGTGAACGTGGCTTTGATTCCCAGCCCTGATCACCATAAACTCATGACTAGGCTGTTGGCATGCTGATACTATGCTGGGACCATTTATGGCTGTGTCTCAGGTGCAAAGTGGAGAAGAGGAGAGCAGAGTCCAGCAGCAGGGTGAAGGGAGCACCAGAGCAGCCCACCTGGATACTTCTCCATGCTCAGGGTACAAAACAGAGACCTTCTGGAAAATACAGCCAGGCTCTCAGCACTTAGACAACAGGCTAGCTGTGAAAAGCTGTTAGGCAGTTGCTGCAGAATGAGTTTGACATCCGTGTCTTAAATTCATTGAACTGGTATTGCACAAATCTCAGCTTCAGTGCGCATGCAGGGAGAACCCTGGCTTAACACTAGGCAGCCATGATAAAAGCAATAAGGGAAAGAAAATTCTTCTGGACTTGCCAAGAAAAATCACTACTGAGGCCAATTCAATTTCAGATTGAGCATGGGAAAGGGAGCATGCTAAAGTGATCTGAATTGTCCTGTTATCGGTCAGCGGTTTGGTGTCAAGGTAGGCACACTCTGCATGGGTGGCTACATGCATGTACCTATGAGAGATGGAAAGGAAGAAGGTAATGTGAAGAGTTCCACATCTAAGACTGCAATGATCACTTCTGTCCCAGCTACAGCAGAGGTTTAAAATCACTTTGCTGAAAATCAGGAAAATAACAATTTATGTGAATAGTATTTGCTTCCAGGATCTGAAGGGGGACTATAGGAAAAAAAGGGACAGACCCTTTAGCAGGGTCTGTTGTGACAGAACAAGGAGAAATGGTTTCAAACTAAAACAGGTGAGATTTAGACTGGATTTAAGTTTTTTATGATGAGGATAGTAAAACAGGAACAGGTTGCCCAGAGAGGTGGTGGATGCCCCATCCCTGAAGATGTTCAGGGTCAGGCTGGATGGGGCTCTGAGCACCCTGATCTGGCTGTAGGTGTCACTGTTCAGTGCAGGGCAGCTGGACCAGCTGGCCTTTAAAGGTCCCTTCCAACTCAAATGATTCTATGATTCTAGGGAAGAAAGCTTTACTTTTTAGGTAAGTTGCAAGTGAATAAATCAGTTTGGCAATCTGAAGAAATTAATTGAAGTTAGGGGCTGTGATTTTTTTTTTTAAACTCACTACTTCACAGAAAATTCAAGCTGTGACTTGAACCAAATTTTCATTCTTTAACTCAGGAAACTTAAGCAGGAGCTGGATTTCAGCCAAATGTGTTAAAACCACTGTGGCAGAAGGCACTTTGGCATCTCAATATTTGTGCAAAAAGGTGTATATAAAGGTTGAAAAGGTATACACTATATCATGCCTCTTGTGCAACGGCTCCTTCCTAGCAGGCAGTTGCTTCTAGCACCCTTGTTAGGTGACAGAAAATCCTGTGAAGAGCAGCAGGGAGTTGCTGGGCCACATACCAGCTTTGTGCCTGGAGCTGAGCGTGGTGGTGATGTCCACCAGCAGCTGTGGGGATTAGGGCATGGCGCTCTTTGGTTTGTGGCATCGGTTTTATTCATTTATTTCTTCTTGAGCTTAGGAACATGTACTAATTAGAGGGTAACTGGTGAGCTCTGCTAACACATTTGAACATGGGTAGCTTTAGGCTCGCTTTTGCATCATTAAAAATGAAGCAAAATGATGATCTCTTTGCACCAGCTGCTATAAGCAGGGACCTCAATTTGGCAGCAGTTAGCTCCTCAACACCACAGCATGAATGATTCTTAACATGGAAAGAGCCATGTGTCTTTAATGCAGGAGGGTGGTGTGAACCCACTGCGTGAAAAGGGGAGGCTGACCCTAGGTCAGGAGCTTTCCAAGGAGACCCTCAGCTGCAGGGTTTCTCTCCTCTTATTGCCAGGCCTCGTGAAGGCCTCCCAGGAAAGCCCACTTTGTGTCTCCTGAGGGTCTTCTCTGCCCACTGGTGTGCCCAAGCAGCCCAAGTGATCTGCACACCCAAGCAAGGTTTAATTCATTGCATCAAAATGGAGGAGATCCATTTTTAATGCCAATGATAGCCTGCGAAGAAAGGCTTTGTCTCACAGCTGGTCTGAATGTGACGTGGCTATGGGTGTTGAGGCTGCTCAAAATGGCCTGCACAGGTCAATTGGGTTGCCTCGCTGTTGGGCAGGTGTTGTACAGGCATGTTGGTTTTCAATCCTACAACAACTGGAGCTGGGAAATGTTTAACAGTTTTTCCTGAAATTCTTCACTACAATTTCTCCTTCCAGTGAAAATGAGGAAAATTGGAAACTCATCACAGAAACGTACCTTTTTATTTAAAAAAAATCTAGAGAAGGAGAAACCACAGATTTTACAGGGGTTTGTTTTTAGAGAAGGCACCTGGAGCAAAATGTCACCGTTTTCTATTCCTGTTCTCAGTAGCAGAAAGCCGCATTGCAACACTGCTAGTGAGTGACCTGCAGGAATTTCCTGAACTGGGCAGGCCCCGTGCCAGGGCTCCGCTGTGCGGTGCCATCACACTGACTGGGCTTCCAATGGGGAGGAGGTGGAAGTATGAGTTCTGTTGGAGCTTTCATTACATAACTTCTCATCATCAGCCACCTTCCTTCATCTCTGTAGATAACTGATGTGGTGGTGAATAGTTCTTGCCTTCTGAAAGCTGGCTACCTTCTGAAATGCTCTCAGCAGAGGCTCTCAGGCTTGTACTTGAAGCAGGAGGGCTGCTGGTCTTGTGGCATTTCTTGCAATT
The DNA here is from genome assembly GCA_013396635.1 of Penelope pileata. Classification (NCBI taxonomy): domain Eukaryota; kingdom Metazoa; phylum Chordata; class Aves; order Galliformes; family Cracidae; genus Penelope; species Penelope pileata. The sequence goes on from WBMW01000972.1 coordinate 5,156,424, forward strand.
TCAGAGGAAAAAGTCCCAACAGCTACCAATCCAACCAGTGGCCAAAGTATTCTGAGGAGAGCAGAAAAGATCACATCCAACAGTGAAGTGACTCTGGAGCATGTGGGGAAGCTGGGAAGAGGCTTCAGCAGGCATCAAGGCCTCACCACACCATAACCCTATTTGGGTTTATTCTTCCTTCTCGCAGAGATCCCTTGCATTTCCTCCTGTTGCCCATGTCCAAATCCAGGCTCCCCTCCGTCCCTCCACACTGGTTTCCCGGGTTCGTTTTCTGAGTTTCATGCCCTTGTGCTCCTCCCAGGCCCTGAAGAAGCAAGGCAAGGTCAAGGGGGAGCTGCTTAACTGTAACCCTTCACCTGCAAATCTGTGGGTACGTAGAAGGTGAGTATTTTTAGCAGTGAAAAGTGACTTGCAGACAGCCTGTCAAGGTGCAGCTGAGATGACAGCACTTGAAGGCTGTGCACCCTGGCACGGTGATTTCCTGGAAGATCTGCTGCAAGGTGCTAGAATAAATGCTGGAACCAGCAAGCAGGGGAACTCACAGACTCGTGCTGCAGGAGACAGAGGCATGTATCAGGTGCTTTGCACCCTGCATGGCCCCTCAGTATCTTGCAAAGGATATAAGGGGCTGCCCCACGGACTCCACAAAAAGCAGCTTGTCTGAAGGACTGTCTTCTCCTTCTGCATTATCTCAAGATGTTTCTGTGGCCAAATATGCACTGTGATACAGCCCGCATAACCACCACTAGCAAAAGCTACGGTGGGTTGAATTTTAAACTGCAGTTCTCAAACCAACATCTTCCTGGTCGTCACTGCAAAGGGTCTTGAGTCTGCTGGCTGTTCCTGCTGTGTGTGCTCACCATTTGCTGTGGTGCAGTCAGTTGGCGTTGCTTTGGCATTGGCTGAGATCAAAGCTGGGGTGATTGGTGACTTTGTGAGTGCTCTGCTGAGATACAGCTTGAATTACAGAAAGAGAAACGAAATAGAGTTTGTGTTTAAATAGAAATGATTCTTGTGGTTTTGTCACCACATATGGCAGGCACATATGCAGAAATGAATTTGCTGCTGTTCTCCCAGTAACAATAAGCAGGTTGGGACAGCATGTTGGAACTTAAAAAATGAAGCATTCATTTTCTTTTGTAATCTCTGTTTTTGAAACTCAGATGTTCTTTGCTGTTTTCTTGAAACAGAGTTGTGACCAACTAATTGTGTGCGGAGAGGCGTTCAGCTGCAGTGAAAAAGAAGCAGGCTGTCCAGGTGGGATGTGAGTTCATCCTCCTGCCAGGCTGTGTTTATGGGATGTCCCACTGGGTGACCGACCTCTCAGTGGGAGTGAGTGATGTGGGGTCCTGCTCCGGGCTAATGCATGTGGTTTGCCATTTTCATTATGGGTAAGCTGTTGAAAGCCTACACCCTGACCGTCCATGCTGTTTTTTAAGCCCATGCGTCCGCAATCCTGCCTGAGTGTGCATCCCTGCTGTGTTTCAGCTGAGAGGTCATGTCCCCACTATCCCAATGGCACAGCAGAGCCAGAAACAGTCTCATGCTAAACCTGAAAGCAACAATTTGCCAGCTTAAGGGAAAAGGAGCACAGAGCTGGCTTCTGTGGTGTTACGTTAGCAAACCCTCAGCTAGCAGCAGAGGAGGGTGGCAAGAAACACCTCCATCTCATTTCTGCAAGCCTGAAAAGCAGAAAAAACCCTTGCCAGCAAGCATCTTGCAAAATGCCTCTACTCAGCAATGCTGCACTTCCAGAGCCCTGTGGGTCAGCTGATGGCTTTGCAATAGCAACTATCACTTTATAATGCAGGGCAGCATGAGGCAGGAGGATGCCTCTGCACGTTTCCAGCATGTCAGGCTGTTACAGACGCAGCGGTGAGCACAGCATGCTGAGACATCCCTGGGACAGCAGATCTTCGCACACACAGCATGGCAGCCATGCCTCAAAGCCGGCTGACGATGTAGGCTTGTTAATTTTAACAGAGGTTAATGGATCTCATTGCTAGGGACTTAGCATCCTTTTCTTTGACCATATATAGCCAAGGTATCAGCTTACAGGCCTGGGGATTTCAGCTTTCTGTTTAGATTTTAGATGAAAGGCTGCAGTTGGAAGTGATTGTTATAAATATTTCTCACTATCTGGTAGCGTCCTGACTTCAGTCCCTTCTAAGGAATTCACCGGCAGCATCTTTTACAACCACCGCAATGAAAACCCTGCTCCTGGCTAAGGGCATTTGAGGGGATCGTGCCCCGGAGCTGCCCAGCCCTACAGTGTGCTGGAGGGATGAGGGCTGTGGACCTCTGCCGCCATGCCACAGCTCTGTTGCTTTGCTGTGGGACCGCTGCTAGGGCAACGCGCACATCTGGCATCACGCGCTCCAGCTCAGGAGCCAAAGACAGACCATTGGCAACACTGTGAGGCTCCCTGCAAGCACAAGAAGAGGGCAACTGCTGAGATCTGAAGTGCTGGGCTTGCAAAGGAGGTGGACATGTTCAGAGGAAAGAGCCACCTGCATCCTCCACTAGTTTCTGTCAGAGCTGGGGATGGATGCTACAGGAATCCAGAAGCTTGCAGCCACTCCATGCAGAAGGGCTAAGAAAACAAAACCGCAGCAAGATCAGTTAGAAATCCTGACTCCCGGGGCCTCTGGAAATTTGTGCCACAGAAATGCTGTGCTCTCGTGCAGTTTAGTGTCTCTGAAGAAGAATAAATCTGCTTTAAAGAAATCCATCTGCATATTGCATATATTTATAGTTTGCTGCAAGCCTTTCCAGTGAGAACTTTTAGAACTTATTTTAAATTAAAGTGACTAGCGTGACATACCACTACTTAGCCTTTTAACAAAAACATTTTAGTCTTATAAATACAGTTGCTATTATTAAACTCCAGGAAAAGTCAGCAGGCTGCTCCAAATAAGATCCTTCAGATGTTTGCCTGCCCAGGCCCTTCAGATACACAGAACCAAGGCATTTGAACACCTTGTTGGAGGCCAGGATTTTATTTTCTGCTTCCATAATGGCAGTTGAAGCTTGTTTTAAACTTTGTTTTCCCTTTTCTGTTACTCTGGCCCTCTCCCAGAGGTCTGCCTGATAGATCAGCTGCTGGGACTGACCCTGAGGATGGCACATTACCCTATGGGTTAGCAGAAGGAAGGGTAATTTCCATGCTTTTCTGTGCCTGCAGAACACAATTTTAGGAAATGTGTCTCTTTATTCCACTTACGTCCACGGCTTTCAGAAACACCAAGCAAAGCAAGTTTCGATGCTCCAGTGTAAATAAAACCAAATGAGGTGCTGTCGGAACCGGGGACACGTTTGACCTGTGGTCAGCGAGACATAGGGAGGGCCTCCTTTTGGGGGACCTCTCCCCCTATGATGGGGCAGAGCGTACCCTCAGCAGGTTTGCAGATGACACAAACCTGGGAGGATCGGCAGATGCACCAGAGGGTTGTGCTGCTGTCCAGAGGGACCCGGAGATGCCTTCCCGTCCCAACCGTTCTGGAATTCTCTGATTCCAAGGGACTGAGAGGTTGAAAAGAAGGTAGTCAACAATTTGGGCCAATTCCATCTATGAAATGTTGGTGTCCGTCCAGCTTGTTTCAAACGCAGAGCTGCGCAGCTCTCCCTCGTGCAGCCTTTAAGCCTGTGTGGCTGCTAAGAGAGGGAGGAGGCAATAAATCTCTTCAGCCAAAGGCATGGACCCATCCAATTGCTTAATTAATGAGGGGCTTTCTCCTTATTTGTAACCTCCTTTGAAAGCAAATGAGCGTGACTGGTAGTGAAAAGAAACATATGCAGTAGTTTAAAAATAGATGTCAGGGTAGGGAGGAGAATCATTGCCCTGCTGTGCGTAGCTCAAGTCTGCATCCAGCATATCCCATTTGCCTGAAACTCTGTGAATGGGAATGAACCTGGGTATGTGGGGGTTCCTGCAGTGTCCGTTTGCAAAGCCAGGATTTTCTGCCCATAGAATCATAGAATGGTCTAGATTGGAAAAGATCTTCAAGATCACCAAGTCGCTAACCTGACCTACCAAATCCCATCACTGAACCAAGGCCCTTAGTGCCATGTCCACGTGTCTCTTAAACACCTTCAGGGATGGGGACTCTACCACCTTCCTGGGCATTCACATGCTGGAAGTAGGAAAGCTTAAGATCTTAGTGTCTATCTTTCAGACCAGCATGGGGCGTTGAGAGGTATCAGGAGGCTTCTGTGAAAACAGTTTTTGTTTACTTTGTCCTTGTTCCAGGTTTTCTTTTCTTTCTATTTTGCTTCTTAATTCAGACAGTTTAAAGGACTTGTAAATATTATGCTTCAGAATGAAAAGCAGACAAGCTGATTCGGTCAAGTTCTGCAAATAGCCAGGAGTTGGCGATTAAGGGGCAGCAGTTCCCTCTGTCCCTATCCCTGCACCTTCCCCAGTCCTGCCCCAAGCAGCTGCACCCACGGCCACATCTGTCCCCAGGCAGCCCCTGCCTGCTGCTCCTCTCGGTGCCTGGCAGTGCCACCACCAGAGTGAGCAGGGCAGTTCTCTGTACAAACCAGAAAAAAGGCAAACACCCAAGCACGTACAAGGGGAAAAAAAATGGTTAACCTCTGTGACAATTACTTTATTATTGTTTTTTAGCCATGGAGGTTTTGTGATGGTTCAAGAGATAAGTAAAATCTTTCTGCCGTACCTGTAGCATTTAGTAATCTGCCAAGTAAGTGCATTGGTTGTAAAGATGGTGTGGTAACGAGCATGTGTACAGCTGGGATGCAAAAAGCAGAGCTGCTCCAGCTGGGGGTGCTGAGCAAGAGGCAGTGCAGAAGTAACAATTATTAATAGTGTGTTGACATAGGCTGGTAATGCCCCGAGCCTTCGTTCCCTGTATCTCACCAGCAGCAAATGGATGCTTGGTGCGGAAGACAAATACCATGTAACTAGGAAACTGCCCACAACTAAACTTCCTTAGTGTATTTGTATAAGGTAGTGTGTCCTTAGAGACACAAGTTCACCAGTATGGAGGCTTTGGGGTGCATTTGGAGCTGACGGCAACCAGAATACCAGGGCAGGGGATGGTGCCCCACATCTTACGATTTTCTTTGCACAAAGGATTGTAAACTGTGTTCGGATATGATAAACGTAGACACAATGCGATGTGTAGGCAGGAGCAAGGCAGGTTGTGTATGGGGAGGGCTCTTGTCTGAGTTAATTATTCTCAGAACCAGAAATAATTATTGCTGAGCCTTTTTTTTGGAAGCAAATGCAGGATGAGCTAGAAAAATATTAAAGAGGGAAAATTATTATGCAGTCTGAAGGATAGAGCTGGTTGAAAAGGGAGAAAAGAAATTTAATTGAAAAAAGACAAAACCTTACAGTGCTGAAAAAAAGAAAATGTTAGATTAACCCAGGAAGAATCCCTAAACCAATCCAAAGCTGGAATCTTCTTGTTTTCACTTTCTGGCTCTTATTCCATCTTGCCAGGCAGGATTGTAGGTGACTGCCAAGTCCCAGGGAAGGTTGGGGAAGAAATTTGTTACTCTTTTTTTAATTCTCATTCTTTCTTAAGTTTTTTTCTGTTCATCTTTTGCAGAACTCGTTGGGTTTGTGGCAAGAAAGTTCTGGTATGGCAAATGCAAAGCAAAACCGTGGCTGTTGTAACTTTATACTGTTTCAGAATTTCTTCAGCTTTAGAAGATTTCTTTAACTGCATATAAGAAGTGAAAGAGCAGTTTCTTCTTTTTTCTCCTCCATTACTGACAGTTTTGAAAAGTTAATGAAAAACTGGGAGTGAAAGAAATGGGAAGGAAACAGCAACAGTGAGAACTAAATAAACGAAACAGGCAGCTAACACGTGGTATCAAACATTTGGTTTCAAGGATGGCAAGGGCTTGAAATTCTCAGCAAAGAATTGCAAGATAACTTTCATGGGGAAAAACTTCTAGCACAACGTTTTTGGACAGCTCTGGAAGTAACATTATTCCTCTAAAGAGAATTGGGGACATTTAGAGGAAATAAGGAAATTTTCCCTGAGCCAGAGCAACAAGTGGATTCTACACAAACACAGTTTGCTTTACGTAAGGATATGGGATCCCTTAGATAGCAAAGCTGGGAAAAAGTCCTACCCTAAGGACAGTGAGTACTTCAGAGAGGAACCAAAACTGTCAGAAGCAGAGGCATTTCTGATTGAGGGCGCTGCTTCTCAAATCACGTGAGGTGATATTACAGCTGGTGAAAGCAAGCAGTTGAAATATGAACTATAGCATGTAGAAAGCTGACCTTACTGCTCTCCACACACTGAATGTTTGCATTGATCTGGGTTTTATTGCTTAGGAGACTTGGGCCTGCGTTGACCACAGTGGCAGGTTGTTACCAACCACAGTTTTCACTTTGTCTTGAGGTTGAAGCTTGTTCCCCACGCAGAAGGGTGGACCTCCTCATGGCCACAGCCTGGTTAGGGTTGGGAGAAGGGGCATATAAGAAGCTTTCCCTGCCACCTAGGGGTACCTAGCTATGCATAGTCCTTGTACTCTGTTCTGCACATTGCTGTGGTAGCAGCCAAACATCTTGTTCCCTCCTTCCACCCAGGAAGGAGCAGTTTAGGATTCTCCTGCAGATGCCCCAGTCCAGACTGGCCTCTCCATCTCTCCCTGTGCAGCTGTGACAGTGGTGGGCATGGCACAGCAGCAAGTTGTGCAGATGGCCCCCTAGTTCATGCTAGCTCTGCTCCAGGCCACAGCAATGCCTACAGGGACAGTGGTCAGACCAGGGGCCTTGGCAGCAGGGATCTCATGAGTCTTACCTTCACAAGATGGAGAATACAACCACAGACCAGCACAAATGACTGAGCCTCTTCCATTTCAGGTACTGAATATGAACCAACTAAGATCCTGTACTTAGACATGCAGCACTGGATAGTCAATAGCAGAGGGAACTGAGTTTTTTTATTACTTAGACCTGTGTACAAGTCTCCTGGATCACAACATGTGTGCCCATTGGAGAGTGGAAATGAGGGATTATTTGGGGAGTGAATGAACAACTGGACTCTTCTGAGAAACATTCATGTTTGAGGATAGGGGTTTTTACCTCTCAGCCTGCATGATTAGTCAAGCATCCATGGACTTCTGTCACAACAGGCCTTAGGAAGATCTGTCAGTGGTTTTCTTAAGTTAAAAACAACCAAAATCGCTTTTGTTGCCGAGTAAGTGGTTTGGATCTCATTTTCCCACTGCATGTTGTGCTTTGCAGGCTAAAAAAGACATGAGAAATAGAAGTGACTGATTTTTCCATTCCTTAAGCTGCCTCCACGTGGGTTGATTGCTCAGGGGATTTCGAGGCAGACTGAAACACAGACAAATGCTGGCTTCATGTACATTCTTAAATATTGCTGTGTTTTGAATTTTGTTAGAAACTTGGCAGACTTTTGCTCGAGCTCTATCTTCCTTTTCTGCCTCCACTTTATCAGCTGCCATAATTTTAGAGGCACTACCACAGCGTACAACCATTTAGCTCAGCACGCATGAGCAAGGGAAGCGCTGTAAGAACATGTCTGGTTAAAGCACTCGTCATACGAGTAGCTGGCAGCCAGAGCCAATTAGCCAGACACTGGTGCATTGCACAACTGAGGAAACCTGTCTTGTGCCATCAGTCCTGCTGTGCTTGGACAGGAAGCTTAACTGCCCTGGGAAAAGGCCAGCATCTTCTCTGAGTTGTATTCTCTGAGCTCTGCCCAAAGAGACTTTGGGTGCATATATACTTAAGGGCATATATATTCAAGGTAGAGGATGTCATAAAATAGTGCCTCTCTCAGAATGTAAATTCAGCCTCATGATCTTTCTGAGCTGACTGCAGCCCTAAATCCTGCCAATGAGACAGCCATAATTCCTTGCGCGAGGCGCTGAAGACAGATGCACAAATCCTAGTTTAGCATGGCAAATGGCTGTTCTTCTATTGCTCCAAAGAAGATTTTGACTTGTGAAGCCAAAGTCCTTCGTTTGGTTTTGTTGTAGAATGTTCTGTTCATGGTCAAAAATATAGGATGCCAGACACTGCTGGTACTGGCCATAAACACCTTTGAATTAGGCTATTAGGTCTCACAAACCTTTGGGGATGGGGAAGACACAAGCAAGGGGGAGAAGAGATGGGTACAAAACTAGTGGGAAAGGAAATCAGTCCCTCTGGAGCAGCACCAGCCCTCTGCACTTTGATGTCCTGGCGGCAGGAGGGAAAAATGACTGACTGATAACTGATGAAGCTATTAATGTGACAAGATGGTTTCTTGAACATGGTCCAGACCACAACGTATTTGGGAGTCACTGGCAGCTTGCCATCTGCAAGAGAGATATTCGCAGTTTCCTTTAGAGCAAGAGGGAGAGATTCCCTGTTTGCTTTTTACGTCCCCCACAAACAGATCCAGCTGGTGTTCAGACTCCACTGGTGAGAGACTGAGACTCACCTCTCTGCAGCAGCTTGGTCTCTGGGAAAGAGAGCTCTGACCACCATAACTTCTAGCATGGCAAAGTGTGTTTGCCTTGAATTTCCACCAGCACAGAGCAAGCACCACTGCCTGCTGAGTGTTGTGTGACTCGAGAGAAGACTGGGTATCAGGGTATGACCAGGGACCATGGAGACATGATAGGCATCCCCATCTGATGGGGTCCTGCTAGCTGGAAGAAACATTGACTATGGACTACAGCAAAAGTTTGTTTCTTCTGCAGCACTGCAATGGCTGTGTGAAGTGGAGGAAGAAGCTGTGCTGCATACACTCTCTGTCACATCTCAAGATGTCAGCCTGGATTCTGGGAACTTGTGTCCATGAGAACAGACAGTTCTGCTGACCCTGTGACCAGCATCAGCCTCTCAGCCAGGATGAGGCCTTCCAGGAGGATGAAAACTTCCAGGAGGGTGATGTGGGTTTGTTCCTGCTCTGGCAGGCACTGCTTTGGGTGGGGGTATCTCCTGAAGCCTGACTTCTCCACGACCATATCCAAAGCAGCTAGCCACAGAGACCCACCTGCACCTTGTCTGCTCCTGATTGCTCTGCTGCAGAGTATTCTTATGTTGGTTTGTCACCCAGCTGGCAGAAGGTGGGACAGCCTCCCAGCCTGCCTTGGGGTGGAGTTACTTGGCAAAGCAGCCATTGCCTTTGTCTGGGAGAATAAACTTGGAAATAAAGAGAGCTGGAGAGCCTGGCATGTTTGGTGTTTGATGGTGTGGGATCCAGCAGTGCCACGTGCGCCTGCCTCCCTTTCTGCTGTGAGTGCCTCCAAGCTGCAGTGCCAGCAAGCAGCCCCTGGAAAGGAGGTCTGCTTGCAGCCTGCCTCTTCCTCCCTTCATTCCAGAGAAATGAAAGCAAGTTCTGGGAAAACAGCCGGGTGCTGGAGACCTTGGGAGATGTGGCTCAAAATGGAAACACCTCGGCTTTTTGATCTTTGAACACACATATGTCCCAACCATGGCATCTCCTGGAAAGCCTGAGCTCCATGTATCTATATGTGTTGCTGCAAACACAATTCTTTAATTAAGGCTGCTTTGATGAGCGAGATTTGAGGGTGGTTGCACTCTGCTCAGTGTCTCCGTCTCTCAGACCGCAAGGGAGTGGGTGCATGAGTTTTAGAGCATCCTGCACACACATGGCAGATCCTGCAGGTGCAGCAGAAGTTTCCATGTAGCAAGCAAACTCTTCAAAGTTGCTGACTCAAATCCCACAGGAGAACACGGCAAGATTTTTGTTGGCTTGTCCATATGTCTGTATAGTTCGTGCAATTCAAAGTAGGGAGTAGATTATGTGGGGACCCGTCTGTGACTGTGACTCTTTCAAGATAAACCAGAGTGGAGACAGCCTGGGGAAAAATCCTGGGAGATGAGGGAAGCTGGGCAGACAACCAGGGAAGCTCTGCTGAGGAAGCAGCATGGGTGGGCTGGAGGTGGTGGATGGTCGCTGAATGGGATCATAGGAGGGGTGCTTGCAGCTTCCATATTCTCTGACACAGGTTCCCCAGGGGCTTCCAAGCCCCCTCACAGATATTTCATTCTCTCAATTTCAACAGCATTGCACAGGGCCTAAATCAGTGCAGCACTGCAAGGAGTAGGGCAGCACCTCAGGGCAAATGTGTCTTTGAATTTGGGGGCATAGCTATTCGCTTCTCAAGCTATTCACAGCTGTGTGTCCATACAGGGTTTTGTGTAGCTGTGCAGATAAGTGCTCCCCAGTGGTAGAGATCAGGCATGTAAAATAACTCCTCTCTTTCAGGAACAAGTGAAAATTTTGCCTTGTGTCACCTGGTTCTAGCAGCTATTCTCATCCTTTTACATGAGTCCTCTGAGACATGAGGAGTGGGGATGGTTCCTGGCAAATGGGCTGCTGCATAAACACAGCTATGAAACAATGCGTCCCAGGCGTGATCCAGAGGCTTGGCTGACTTACTCATCAAACACCTCTTAAACCACTTGGTAGACTTCTGCTGCTGGTTTTGAGGGCTAACCACACATTGTTTTGGTCGTGAGGAGGCACGGTTCCTGCAGGGTGTTTGGGGGCAATGTGAATTTATATGTGCTTTCTGGAGCTGTGGTTTCCATTTTCGTGCCAATAGGCATGAGCCTGCATGCACACAAAGATCTTGGGTAAGAGGACTGCCACAGTGATGGTCTCATGCAGCATGACCCAGCCTGGCCACGGCTCTGGGACCTGCTGCGTTGCTGTGACCTACATACGCCCATGCCAGCATGGTTGTGTTCCCAGACTTACAAAGAGTTTGTTCCTCTTGGCCTCACTGGGAGAAGTGAGAGAGGTTTTCTGGGGCTAGGCTCAGTGTGTCTGTCTTAGAAGCACCCCTGAGCACATGCTTTTTTCTGCGTAAATAATAAATAGCGCATTTAATATTCAACAGCCTGTGCGCTTACCAAACCGTGTTGTGGAGGAGAAATCTGGAGGATGCACAGCAAGGATGATGGAGCAAGTGCAAATTCATGGGTTGAGGAGGAAGCACTGTCAGCGTGTGATGTCTGGTTGGTGAGCTGGGGCTGTGCACATGCATGGGTGTGCACATAGGTGAAGTGGGGAGAAGCAGGATGGTGTAGCTGGCTTTTCCATCTCTGCTTTCTACAATTCAACGGCCGTCGATCATTTTGGAAAGCTAACTGTGTTACACGACGGTTCTGGGTGAAGAGGGAGTGGGCACGATCCCTGGGGATCTGACACGCTGCAAAGCAGGCATCCATCTGCCAGGGCATTATTGCATTAGCTAAGCATTCCTGTTTCTATTGATGCATGCTCTGCTCTTGCATGGCTGCTGACAACGTGTGGAGTAACACTCAGCAGCGGCGAGGCAAGGCTGGGCAGTCTGATTCAATTTTGTTGTTTGCTTGCAGAAGGTTCATGTGAGATGGAGGGAGGGGAAAAATCTAGATGAAGATGAAAAATGATGTTGCAAATAAAGGCTAGTGGTGAATATACAGAGCTGATCTTTAAACAGTCTGAAAGCAACACACACACTCACATACGCGAAGCCTAGGCTGCACATAATGGATTTTGAGAAAATGAGCCCTCAACTCCCTCCTCCCAGCTTTACTTTTTAGAGAATGCCTTTCCTTCGTTTTGGAAATGATTGCATTATCTCAAACTGCTTGTAAATCTTGTTAGCCAAGTAATATAGTTTGGACTAAATGTCTGTTCCTACATGGGCCCCAGGGGAATATGGAAAATAACCAACGCGGCCCTTTGTGAACTCCCACCCGCTCTGCAAAGGAGACTCCTTTTTTTTCTGATTAACCTCAGTTTTTTATTTGGTGGAACAGGGAGAGAAGCGGAAAGATTAATGAAAATTAGGTCTATTAAAGCTAGTGTTATTTTCTAGTTGTGTGCGCAGCCTTGTCATGAACTGAACTCATCGCCAAACGCAGAATTAATCAAACCGGAGCGCAGGCACCTAGCTACCCTGTGTGCATGTGCATGCATGTTTGTGTGTGTGTACACCAAGGTGCCCTCACCAGATGCATTTGCAATTGAAAGGAGCAGAGAAACAGAGACAGCATGTTAATTTTCCTATTTATTATTTATGCATTTGAGAGTTTGCACCAGCAAAGCTTATGGAGCTGCAACTGATAAGTTAATTGGACACTACACTGGCATCACTGAAAGAAGCTGCAAGCCCAGGGATGGAAATAGCAGCTGGGGCTGTAGGAGAGCATGTCCGATGCGTGGTGATGCCTTAGGGATGCAAGGCCTTAGCTGCTGCTCCTGCTCCAAAGGGAAGGGAGGCAGGAGGCCTCTCTGGGCCCCACATGCATGGGGACATGTTACAGCCGTTCATTATTCCTTCCCCAGTGCAGTGGCTGGACTGGGTCTTGGCCACACGTGGCTCATGTATAAATACAAGCAACGTGTCCATCACATTTCAGGAGCATGGTACCCCCTGCACTAACGCAGGAACGTACCTTGTGCTCCTTCTCATCATATTTGTCAGGTCCCCTTTGAGATGGTCCCCACAGCAGTTGCTAGGTATGGCATTAGGGTCTTTTTCTGTTTGGTGAGACCAATGAAAGGGAGCTAGCCACCAGTCCCAGTGAGCAGCAGGGCTCTGTGCCCCATCTGCTGCTGCTGCTGCGGGAATTGCCTTGCCCAAGCCCTGGCTGCCCTTTTTCTGCACCAGGCATGAGAGGAAAATATTGATAATATACAAGGGCAGATGGAGCTAAGAAATAAAGCTACTTTATTCTAGGAACAACCCCTCACACCATGGCAGTTAGTTTCTTCAGGCTCTCAACCTGATGGAGATGGACGTGAGCAGGTTTAGAGAGCACTTTCCCATAGGAAAGGCCAGGAGGACGTGACCTCTGGAAGTGCATCATGGGCTCTCTGCAGCCTGCAAGTAATTTCATTTCCAAACCCCTTGCTTCTGGCTGAAGCACGCAGCCGTGAAGCACAAGGTTGAAAGCAGTCAAGCTAGGGAGAGAGGATGGGGAAATAAGGCTGCTGTAGGATAAAATCTGCTGATGGTCGAAATTCTATCCATTGGGAGTCAGGGGAAACCCTCCTCAGAGGATTATGCTGAGTCTTGCGTGGACCAGAGAAAAGCAAGCTCAGTTGTTCCCCTTACCCAGCAAGTTCAATCCTTTTGTTCTTTCTACAGATGTAACAATTTTTTTGTATTAATTATTTGCATACATTTACATACTTCAGTCACCGTATGGGTTTCTCAGGTTCCTCTTAGCACAAATTCAGGTGTTGGCCATTGAGTTGAGATCAGCCTCTGCTAGATGAGCAGAGGAATTCCTCTTTATTCCGGGTCCAGTCTGCCGTCTGAGTTTTCTAGACCTCAACTTGCTTGCAATTTTTATTGGGCCCACCAACAACCATGCTTTTTTCTAAACTTGCATTTCAAGTAACTGTATTTTCCACCTAAATATCTAATTCCTTCTTTAATCCTACTAATCTTTTGGCCTTAAAAATACTTTGTCAGTTAGTGCCACACTTTGTCATTGTTTGAGTAAAAGCAGAAAAATCCTTTTGTTGCTTTTAAATCCATTGCTTTCTGATTTCTCCAAGAGATCGTTTGCTCTTCTGTTAAGGAAGGATAAATGAGAAGAGTCAGGCAGGCCTTTTATACATTGCTTTGTCTTTGATCTAAACCGATCCACTCTATGCAGCCTCTCTTGCTATGGAAACATCTGCACCCCTTAATCAGTTGTCACCTTGTTATTGATGTTGTCCCCTTTTGGGGCAGAAACACAGTAAGTGAGTATGTGCACTGCCTGCTGATTTACCAAATGGTATCATGCTGGTTTGATGCTATTTTTTTCAATCTGCTGTTTGCGTGTCCAAGGGTTTCTTTGGTTTCCTTGATGTCAGAGAGGAGATCTACACTGGACTGACTGCAGCAAAACCCAGTTCTTTTCACCAGCAACTACAGCTTATTGGCAATGAACAGCATGTAGGTGCAGTTTCTTTTGTTTTGTTTTGTTTTTCCATCAATATGTGCATTACTTTGCATTAGTTTCTGCAGACTTCATCTTCCCACTTCCTCACCCTCTGCAGGTGATTTGACATTTCCCACAGTCCTTTCTGAACTTGAGTCAAAGACACACATATATGCATATATACATGTGTATGTATATATGTGGAGGGATTTGTGTATGTGTTTTCTCAGAATTTTAAACAGTTTACTAAACCCTGCATATCCCGCAATACAACTGTATAGCTACTTACCATGGAGCATGTTCTCATGAAAATGGACCGTTTGTCCTTCCTCCTCATTTTCCATTTCTGAGCTATTTTTGAAGCTCTGACCTCTCTCAGATTTCTTAACTGCTGATCACTGGCTATCATTGCCACCCTTTCTTGAGGTCTGGACCAGGTTGAAGCTGTCTGAACTATACACTAGACAGTGCTGCACAAAGTGCTCTTAGATTCTTATCCTCAGATTTCCTGCTCTGACACCAGACGCCGCCTGTGATGGCTCACCCTCTCTCAAAATCTAATCCAGTCACTGCCCAAAGCCATTTTGTGCACTGAAAAAGAAATTGTTAGAAATTGTTGTGCAAGGAGGCAGTAGAGGAAGCCAAAATGTTGATATTGCTGTGCCAGTGAGCTCATGAGGCTGAGCAGATCCAGGCTGCATCATCTGCTGCCCATCCCACAGAGCAGCTGCCCATCTTGATGCACCAGGGAAGTCTTAGCCTCGATGTCACGTTTTCCAAAACCCGAATAAGCAAACATACAAGTAGATTGAAGTCCCTCTGGTAACACTCCCAGAAACAAAGAGACAGATCTTACTGCTTCCCACTGAAGCCCGTGAAGCTGTTCGTGGGCCAGCTTTCACTTTCCTAGGTGAGCATGAAGTGATACCAGCACTGCAGAATGAGAAAGCCTCCATCAGCAGAGGAGGGTAGACAGCATCTTTGGGATGTAGTGGCAACTGAAGTAAGATGAGTGGTAGCTCCTTCAGTGAACATAATGAGGGATGCTGCCTTGCTCACCTTGTGTTGTAGCCTTTCAACTTCAGACCCACCTAGAGAGGAGCCTTCGTTTTATGAGTTTTTACAAAAAACTAAAATAAGATTAAGCTAACTTCAAGTTCAGCAAGTCCCTTGATGACAAATTATCTGATGACAAGGCAAGGGAGGATCGTTTTTCTCCAGCAAGAGCTGGTCTTTCATTCAATACGAGGCACTACTCTATTAATGGTTCTGTAAATAAAATTCTGGTTCACCATGCTGGGAGAAATGGAGTGTATCATGCGTGCTGTCACTGAGCCATTGTGAAACAATGTTAAATAGTGTAAAGGGGAAAGAGAACATAAAAACAGATTATGAGCTTTTTTTATCCCAGAGCAGCATTGCAATGTGTGTGTGTTGGGGGTGGAATACAGAAGTGCTGAGTTTCAGTATAGTCACAGTTCCCTTCAAACTAGGAAAACAGTCCCACTGAAGAGCAGTAAGGCACTCACATTCACAGTGAGGCATTCACTTCAGAAGCAGAAACACTGACAGCGTCCTAAAGTGAGCTGGGCTGGTCAAGCCATGTATTAAAATGACATGGGAGATGGATGGTGCAGTCTGTGGACAAATGAAGTCTGGGGACAGCTCTACATGTAAAGTGATCCTGCTCCTAGACCCCTCCAGCCCTGCCTGCCAGAGTTGTATTTGCATTCTCCGCTGGGTGGCAGGCAGCTTTCCAGCTGTTCCCACGGATCCCCATCTGAGCAGGACTAAAAAGAAAATGAGAACCCCTCTGTGGCTTCCATTCTGCATTTCCTCTCATGGGCATATACGCTATGCTGCTTCTCAGGGCCGTAGGGATTTTGCCTTTGAGAGGTGATTAAGGGCTCTTGGATTAGATCCAAAGTCTATATAAACCATCACTTCCAAGGCAAAGTCCTAAGGCTATGTATTTCAGAGGATGGTGGAGACAGTGGTATTTTATGCTAGCAAGTGTTTTGGCTTTTTGTGTTTTTCTTGCTGATTTAGGAGCTGAACCAATTCAAGAGTTTAAATGTCTTTGAAGCCCAACTTTCCACAAGTTGCCACCAGAATATAGATACATCCGTAGATGTACATTGTTCTAATGGCTGTGTTGAGTACTTATGATTGTGTTGGCATCCTGAGCAAGGGGACTAAACAAATCTTGGCCAACAGCATTGGGTGAATTTACCAAGGTCCATTCTTTTTTCATTCATCCTGCCAACCTTTTCAGCTGGGAGAGTGGTGAAAGGCTTCATCTGCTGCCACAAGGCCAGGAGAATATGCAGAAATATGGAAGTGGTCCTAGAGAGGAGTCTCATGTGGCAGCTGCTTCAGCAAGTTTGAAGCAAAAGTGAGTCCTAGAAGAGGAGGATGTGATAGGTCTTATCTATCATATGAGAATGAGAGTGCAAAACACAGCTCATGGTGAAGATTCCTTCTCCCACATGATGGTTTTAGCCTTCTGCACGTTCATGCTTCCATTGGGGAAGCTGTGCTCCCACCTCTTTGCCTACACACTGCAAATGGCTCTGCAAAACTGCACAGAAACTATTCAGCTGTCCTCAGGAGTCCTGGCCTGACCTTGTCAGGGAGCAGGATCACATTCCTGACCTGTATGTGACTTTTCTTTCAGTGTCAGTGGGACAGTGGGTCTGCAAACACCAACACTAGCACTTGGAAATCTCATGTGGCTGAAGATCTGAGACCTCCAATCTGACCTGTACTAAAATGAAGGACATTAAAAACCAGGAGGGGAAAACTTGGCCAAGGTCCTGATGTTCCTCTGCGCTTGTGTATATGCACGTGTAGAAAGAAAAAAAAAAAAGAAAACACTTGGGTATGATTCACCCAAATATTGTGTGGGGGAATCATTTTCCACCAGGGAGATAATTGCTAATTACATGAGTGTGAAGCAATTCGATTTGCAAAGTTTTGTTCTCTGCAGCCTGAGAAACCTAATTTTGCAGGAACCGAGGTTACGGATATTTAGGCAGTGGAGGTATTGTTGCATCTGTCAGAGCCCTGAATTTAAGTTTTCAGGAAAGCTGCTGCTCTTTAAAATAACTTAGATTTATTTATTAGCTTAAAACTTTCCCAGAGCGAATGACAAATAAAGCCCATGGTATTTTTCCAGGGCTTATTTTGAGATAAAAGCTATCTGGTATAAAGGGCTCCTCTGGCAGCCGAACAAGACCAGAAATCAGAACCAGGGAGCAGACAGAGCTGTCCAACAGAGGTGGGATGTGCTGAAGGTTTTCTCTTCTCCACACAGATGGGGGCTGACATGGTGTGGAGGTGAGGGCAGCTTCCTTGACCCTCCGCTGCTGCTTAGCTGCCTGCTCTGGTCTGGAGGCCTTGTCTCCTGCAGGGCCCTTCATCCTTGCAGCCAGTACGCAGCCCGAGCCCCTTTAACTTCTCCAAACAATGCTGGAAGGTCACAGAACTGTAGAATACAAGAATGGTTTGGGTTGGAAGGGGCCTTAAAGACCATCTGGTTCCAACCCCCTGCCATGGGCAGTGACACCTCCCACCAGACCAGGCTGCCCAAAGCCCCATCCCGCCTGGTCTTGAACGCCTCCAGGGATGGGGTATCCACAGCTTCTCTGAGAAGCCTGTTCCAGTGCCTCACCATCCTCATAGTAAAGAATTTCTTCCTTGTATCAGATCTAAACCTACCTTCTTTCAGTTTAAAGCCATTACCCTTTGTCATATCGCTACACCCCCTGATAAAAAGTCCCTCCTCACGTTTCCTGCAGGCCCCCTTTAAGTACCAGAAGGCCACAATGATGCCTCCCTGCAGCTTTCTCCTCTCCAGGCTGAACAAGCCCAGCTCCCTCAGCCTGCGTTCGTAGGAGAGGTGCTCCAGCCCTCTGAGCATCCTCATGGCCTCCTCTGGACCTGCTCCAACAGCTCCACGTCTTTTTTGTGCTGGCGGTCCCAGAGCAGAATGCAGCACTCCAGGTGGGGTCCTGGGGTGGCTGCCAGCTGCTTTTGTTCAGGAAGAGACAGGTGGATAAAAGCCTGAGCACCTATCTTCTGTGGGTCCCCATAATACACACAGATGATTTTAGGGGGAGCTGAGCATCCAGACCAGTGGTTTTTGATGTGTACTGACACAAGCCTGGGGACTCACCAAGGTGGAGTAACTCTGCCTTGTTTTGCCTCAAAAAGAGGCAAAAAAGCAGCTTTAGAAGGGGCTGGTTGATGAATTAGCCACTTGTCTGCAGCTTCTCAGAATAACTACACTTAAATGCATGTGAATGTTGCACCCTGAAAGCACATGGACTGAACTCCCTGTGTTTTTCATACCATCATTTTCCTCTGCATGCATCCTCCCATTTTCATAGGTTTTGTGCAAGGCTAACCCAGAGCTGCATGTTAAGCTGAAATGGATTTAGATCAGCGGAGCTCAGAGCACAGCACAAAAAAAATAGATGAAATTCTTCAAGACAGGCTTTAAATGTTGCCAGCTCTGTAAAAGACACTGGTTTCAATGTCTTCCTAACTTTCCCCCTAAAATATTGCTGGTTGCACGGAGTGGGCCACATTGCCTCCTGGGCCTACAGCTGAGGTTTGCAGCTTTGCTCGTGCTCAGAGCTGCAGCTGTGGTAGAGTCTTGGGTGGTTTTGTCACCCTTCTGCACCAGTGTGTTGTCTCAGTGTAGGGGAACTGTTAGGTCAGGGCCTGAACCTGTGACTGAGCACCTGGGGAAGGGCTGTGGCTGGCCCAGGGAGCACAGGTAAATTGTTTGCACCCGTGCTCTCCTGTGACTGGAAGGGGTGGGCCTGGGGCAGAGCCACCCTGGGCTCATATGAGGGCCAGCACTGAAAGGAGAGAATCTGTTGGAACTTGGCTGCTTCCTGGAAGGGAGCGCTGCATGGCTGGAGGTTCCCCTCACCAGTTGGGTGAGTCAAAACTTGTGTGAATTTTTTATTTATGCCTGTTGTTAAAAACCTGTGCTACTTTACCTGGGATCACAGAAAACCTGTCTGGAGCAGTTTTATTTCTTAATTTGTAAAATACTCGCTGTGAGTGATCATGGAATCACAGAATCATCTAGGTTAGAATGCACCTTCAGGATCACCAAGTCCAACCAATAACCTGACCTACATAGTCCCATCACTAAACCAGGTCCCTCAGTGCCACATCCGCACATCTCTTAAATACCCCCATGGATGGGGACCCCACCATGTCCCTATAGCAGCAGCAGCCCACTGTAGTGCTTGACCACCATCTCCATGAAGAAACTATTCCTAATGCGCAATCTAAGCCCTACCCTGGCACAACTTGAGGTCATTTCCTTGTGTCCTATCACTTTTCATTTGAGGAAAGATGCTGATATTCCTGAGAGCTATACTTTTAGGATATCGTACCTTTAGGAGAGCATCAGCTGGTACTATGCAGAGACCAGCAAACACTGCAGCCCTGCCCATTAGGGATGGGGTCCCAGGCCTCAGCTGGGGCACGTCCTGTGCTCAGCAGCAACACCTGCAACACATGGCAGCCCACAGGTGACTTCTCAGTGATCTGTGAAGGTCACTGTGCTAGGACAGGCAGCTTGAATCCACCACCCTGAGAGCCAACAATTTAATTGAAGTTTGAAGCTACCTACCTTAGAGGGAAAGAGAAAATGTGATATCAGCTGCTAGTGTTGCACAAGAGGCCATCAGCTGGTCCAGGTGACTTACAGTTTTGTCATCCTGCCTTGAGGGGATGAGAGAGCTGTGTGAGCTTAGTGCTGTGTTTGTGCTTTGTTGTTTTGTTGTTTTTTTTTCCTCCTGCCCTGTGCATTTTTAATCATATCTCAGGGCAGCTGCAGCATCCTGGCTTATTGCAGTTACATGTCTGTGTATCATCCACGCTTGCTCTCCCCGCAGCTGAAGAAGCTTTTCAAAATAAAAAATCCTTCCCTTGCAAGCACCTCACAGATGAAATATGCATTTCTCAGTAAAATATTAAAACAAATCTCTTCCACACAGGCGCAGCCCATGAAGATGTCTTTAAAACACAAAGGGAGGCATGGATGCAATATTTACAATCTCGAATAAAGCAGTTTATAATCTGCCTGAGCTCCCTGGTGCTATTTGAGCAGAGTTTTTTTCTGGAGTGTATCAGAACAAATTAATCAACGTTTTCCTTCCTAACTATATGCAAATGGGCTTCTAAAATTTCTGGCTGTAGGTTGTAGCACTAATTGCTCACTGGGCTCATCCAAGCAGCTTGTATTTGATAAGCCAAAGAAAGCACCAGACACTTGAGTGAATTTCTAATGCAAACTGACCAGCCCATTTTCCCTTCTGCAATTATTAAAGGTCATCACAAAACGAACCAGGGAGGCAGAGGGAACTGCTCGCCTTTTGCTTTGGTGCTGGGCTCTTTTTTCTCTTCTTGAAGCTGTGATGGGGGGAAGGAACAGGAGTGAACTTCCCTGATCTCCACTTGTACCCCCCTTGAACCCCAGTACAAAGCATAAACACTGTTTGACAGTATAAAGACAGACGAATTAACAGAATGCTTGCAAAGCCCTGAGCTGTGTCTCCTACTGGCTGGCTCTGACCAGATGGAGCTGGTGAACTCCTGCATCTCAGCAGTCCTGGAGTGACCCAGGGATGGACAAAGCTGCAAGGAGGCATCTCACAAGCGAGGTCTGAAGCCAGAGCAAACCTGGACTGCAACTGTCACATCAGATCAGTGCTTCTATAGGCAGAGAGGGGCTGAGATTGCACTGGAGCAGGTGACACCACCTCTCACCTCCCTGGGGACAGAGGTTGCAGAAGTCGTGGAGTAGCTGTAAAACCGTCAGCACAAAACAAGCTGCTGTAGATTGGTTTAGAGCCTACTGATTGCTGCTGGGGAAACTCAGCTCTTGTGCATGCAGCATCCTCCAGCAGGACCTGCTGCTCTCTTTGCATCAAAAACAGGAAGGCGATTTGCAATTTGTCACCATAAATGGTGGCATAAATCCTGTTGTGGGGCTTGGGAGCGAGGTTCTCGTGAGCAGCTCAGCTGTTCCTGGTGGCCAGAAGGAGAAGCTGGATCAGGGGAGCTCTGCAGCACTTTGGGTTTGCTCTCCCCAGCAGCTTGAAGGCTATCGCAGCAGAGCTGTGGTTTTTTGGGGGGTTCAAGGGAGGTATGACTGCCTGGGTAGCTGCAGTGTTATGCTGTTAGCAAGGTTATTTAAAGAAGCGTTGAATAAAGTATCAATGCAGTACCACCCCCAAAAACCCATTGAGAGAGGGGGATGGGGCAAGATCCCCATGCAGGATGCCCAAGCTCGGCAATGATTGGGAGAATCAAGAGGTTGAGCAATTTGGTGAATTATTTATCCGTTATTCATTTACCCAATGTGCGTATAATGCTGTGCAGCAAGTGAGCAAGCGCAAAATTAAAAACTGAAATGATGGATGCTGCCTTATGAAGGGCTCTTCATCTCTACTCTTGAGACTCATTCATCTTTAAATATTGATGGCGGGCCTTCTGTTGGCAAACAAATATTGTGTAAATCCATCCTCCTCAGCTCGCTGGCCCTGCTCAGGAGGCAGAGGGTTTGTGCAGTTGCAGCCGTATGGGCTGAGTTGTGTGGTCTGTGCTGTCTGGGGTGAAAGTGGGGCTCGCATACCCTTTAACTACCTGCCAAAGCTAGGCACTTAATCTATGCTTGAGGATTTGTCTACCTGGCAATAGAGCATCAATGAGATGCAGTCTTTAATATGCATAGAACACCACTCAGAAGCTGTCAGGAATTTGGGAAGGGGGTTGTGCATCAGGAACTGGGCTTTGTTAGCTCCTCGGCAGCTCCTCTGGGACCAAGCTGGCAGATGGATGGCCTGGGGGAGCAGCCAGCAAAAGGCATGCTGGAAACATCTCTGCCAGCTCTCCTGGGCCATAGGCACGTGGAGAGGTGCCTCTCTGGAGGTGCTGTCCTCACACAACTCCCATCCAAATGTCACTGTGCGCTGCAGTGTGACTCTCAAGTGCCATGGCACAGGGTGCTCCAGCAACGTGTGTTTTGGGCTTTCGGGCCAGCAATAAACAAGTTTTCATCTTTCCTATGCCAGGGAGGGTGACATCAGCTACAGTGTCCAGGCTTATTCTTGTTGGGCTTGTGATGATGCATTTCTCAGAGCTGGCACTGCTGGTGGAGTTTGAAGAGCAGGGTGCCGAGTGCCTGCAAAGACACGATGTTCCTCAGAACTACTCACCCATGGTCAGCTTGCCCCTCTGCTGTCGAGAGCATGGTTTGTCACCCTCAAGGTTATTTCAGACCAACTGGGAGGCCAAATCTGGCTGCCTGGAAGCAAATGGTGGGAGCTAGACAGGAAGATGTGTTGGCCTCCATGGGGAGCCTGCTCTCCTGGTAGCATCTCCTCCCTTTCTTGCTGTCAGAACTCAGCAGCATGAGGAGGTAAAAACAACTTCTTCCCAGCGTGGAAGTCAGTTTTCAGCTGCTTTTGCACATTGCATGCTCATCCACTGGCTTGTCAGCTCCTGCTCCTTCAGCGGCTTTACAATATGTGAGCTTCAAGGGCTGAGAAACAAATGCCATGAGCCCCTCTTCCTCGCTCTCTGGAAGAAAGACCTGATACTCTTTTCATATTTCAAAAGCCTAAGACAAGTATCTTAAACATGGAGTAAGGCCAGTCCAATTACTTCTCTTGGTTCCATGCCCAGGGTTTATTCCGTGAAACAACTCAGTGACAAATGTTCTCATTGCAAGAAACTTTCTAGTAGTTTTTTCCATTTCTTGATGCAATATAAACTTTTGCCAGAAGCTGCTCAGAACCAAGGTGTAATTCTGGTTTGTTCAGGCCTCTGAAAAGTGCACCTGGAAAATATCTCAGTGAGGTGATAATCTCTACAGCCTCAAGAAATAGATTTGTATAAATGAACCCGGTGATTTCTTTCGTGGCAATAGACTCCCTTTGGAGATATTATGTCCTCGTCCTCCTTTAATCTTTTCCCTGGGATTTCCAGAGCAGCACCCTAAGACCAAGCCAGGCTGCATTGCTCATTTTCAGACCATTCCAGGCACAGATTGATTGCAGATACCCGCTTGGCTTTCTCTAGCTTATTTCCAAATCCTAGCTGTATGATAGCATTAAACTAAACCACTGCCAACCAAAGCACATGAAAGCACAGCAGACAAACTTCACTTCCATACGGAAAGGGTCCCGGTGGTGGGGCAGCGAGGGGCGGCTGGCAGAGTGCGCTGGCCGCTTCGCCTTGGCCGTGCCTTGTGTCTCGATGTTGAGGCTTGTTATTCAGCACAGGGCTCCTTGCAGGCTACTCGCCAGCCCTGGCTGCTGAGCCAAATTAATAGTGCTGAGCGGGAACAAAGTGTACTGGCGAGCTTCCTCAGGACTGGGCAGATCACGGCTGCCCCGCAACGTGTGGCGTGGGTCTTTCTCGTCCCCATCACTGCCCTCCAGCTATTGTTAAGCACAACAAGCAGGAAACACTTTTTTCATTTTTTTGGCAGCAGTCACTCTGTGCCTAGCTCAGGGCAAATCCCAAGTCTGTGGCTGGTGGCTCAACCGTGCGCTGCTTCCCTTGAGAGCTCACTAGAAAGCCCAGTGTGTTGACTGTCCAAAGGAGCAAACAAAATGGGGATTGGCACTGTAAAACACCTGGTCTGCTCAGGGCTCTGTTTGGTCATAAAAGCGTTCGTGGTACCACCATGTCTCCCACCACCACTGCCCGAGCAGAAGAGGTGTCAGAGAACCCACCACAGAAATGAGACTCTCTTCAAACTGAGCTCAGTAGCCAAAATTCTAAGTGCAATGTTGAAATCTTTAACAAAATGCTCTCATTATCCTATCTATAAAAACGTTTGATTCCAAACCATTTTTCGTAGTAATATTAGACGAGAGGCTTGTTCTAAACATGTCACTTTAGACAAAACCAGCATCTTTGTGGCTGAAAGGAAACACTTTGAGAATAAATCTTTGTGCCAGTACTAGTGATAAGTCTTTCATTTCATGCTCTAATTGAACATTGGCTTTACAACTTAAAAGCAATCATCTTAAATTGCCTTTTGCTAATGTTAATGCTTCAGACAAAGGGTAACAGCCAGATTAGAGGTTCGTATATTATTCAGACAAATCTGAGTTCTTCATACATCACTTTTTAAAGGAAAATTAATTTTTCCATGTGTCAAAAGTGAAAATAGCTATAATGGATGATACGCTTACATCATCCTGTATTGCTCAGATTGGCAAGAACATCGCCTCTGAACAAAGTGAGCCCTGCCCAGTGTGGCCACCCCCATGCCCACCCTATGGCTGGGCAATCAGTGTGCATTCATTCCAAAATACCACTGCCTGTGACCCAAAACCGTGCTTCCTCTGGCAGGGAGACTGGCTCGAGTCCTCTGCCCTGATTAATGACATCATCACCATCTACTTGATAGATGGCTTCCATTTAACTTCCTTGCTCAGCAACGGCTCACCCCCTGATCTGAGCTGAGAGCAAAGCTGGGTGCTCTTCCTAGAAGCTGTTCCCAAGGCTTCCCTCTCCCTACCCCATGTGTCCCTGACCCTATAGAAACATGCATATAGGACCCCATCTGCATGCCCCTGGCTGCATCTGCAGGGTGAAGGTGGGTATGCACGGCAGCCCTGGTGCTGGTGTTTTCCCTGCATTTTTGGCCGTACCATGGGAAAGCCCTCTTTCCCAGGGCTGTACTGGGGGAATGGTGTATTTTTAGCTCTCCATGCTGGAGCCGCGTGCCAGCTTTGTGGTCCGGGTAATGCTGGTGACAAATAAAGGTCTCCTCAAGCTGCTGGAGGAGGGGATGACAGAGGGCACTGCATTCAAAGTGCACCGTCCTAGGGCCGATGGAGCCCAAGGGCTCTGTCCCTCCTTCCAGATGTGCAAACAGCTGCCCAGCAGATTGATGGCTCCTTGGGCAGAGCAGAAGGTCCTATGATCTGTGGAAGTGTTGTGCAGTACAAATAGCAACACAGTTTAAAAAAAACAGCTGTAGCTAGGAGATGTGCCGGGCACTGGGGAGCACGGTCCCTCGGGGGAAACACTGCCACAAGCAGGTGCTTCCAGGAGGGAGCAGTCGTTGCCTTGGGTGGGAGCAAAGCATACAGGCAGTTCTCTGGTCTTTCCATTGCAGGAGCCATGAGGGGAGGCTGTGCAGCTGGAGGCTCTCTTCTTGAGGTCGAGACGGTTGGGCGAGCAGGGAGCATTGAGCAGCCACAGCCCCAGGGAGCACACTGTGTGCCGTGATGAGCCTGGCAGTGGGTTTCTCCTTGCTGACAGTGGGCAGCTGCTACCAACAGGGATGGAATGGCCACGCAGGAAATCCAGGGCACGTTTGGGCTCTGAAGGCCGAATCCCAACTGGCTGTGCTGCTGTCTGTCTCCTGTACTCATCCTAAGGAAGACTCAATGTAGATGCAGCTTGAGCATTTGCTGCAATATCTAGTGTCTTATCTAGTGCTCAGAGGTCCCCAGGCAGTTCACAAAGCCCATGGTACCATGTAGTGACAAGGGAAACTGAGGCACAGAAAGTCTGAGGTCGAGGCTGTGTTCTGGCTCACAGCACGTGGCTGCATTTTCCAGCATCTTGCTCATGGTCTGAGCTCTGTGCCGTGGCTGCGATCAGTGCTCTGTGCAGACAGAGGAACACTTGGGTTTTATCTACTTTATGTTATTTGCTCTGCAGTTGTCAGTCTCTCGTTAAAAGTGATACAGTCTGAAAGCACTACTTGTTAATAGCTTGTTATCAGGATTGGTGCAGCGATGTACAAGCCTTATCTCCTTGATCCCATCTGTCTCGGGAAGTGTGGTCTGGAGGAGAGCAAGGCTGGAGCCCAGGAGGGAGACCTGGGCACCCCACGGTTGTGCTGCGACCGTCTCTAATTCATCTCCTCTCAGTGGAGCACTTAGAAATGTCACTGGAGAGCTGCAGCAGTCGTGATTGATCGCGTCTCCACTGCACGCCGATGGAGGGGAGCAGCTTCAGCAAGAGGAGACCTTGGCTCCTGATCCTCCCCTTGAAGTGCAGGGATGAATTATGCAAAGCAATCTGTCCCTTGGCTCCTCCAGCAGCTCCTGCTGCTTTCCTGTGGTCTCCCCTCTTTACCTCTCTATCTCTGAGCGGTTTCGGAGCCACAGATGCGAGACGTCCTTTCATCTGGTCCTCACATGTGTCCCACAACACCCATGGAGGTCAGGGCGATCCATCACTTCTTGGATGATACTGTCCAAAATGAGAGGACGTATCACTAAGCTAGCCTTGGCAAGAGTTTGGTGCAGGTGTAGCTCCCCGTGCATATGGCTTCTCAGCACAATCCAGCCACCATCACTCCACCATGATGCTTTCAAAAGCCTGCAACCTGCTCGTGCTGGGTATATGCCAGCAAGCCAACGATCCCATGCTGATGCTGTGGGAGATAGGTTTGGGCTTGGCATTCTTCAAAGCAGCTCCTTTAGGGCTCACATTTCTGAGATGCAGAGCTGGAATTTCTCCCTGTGCATCAGCCGTCTGCAGTGCTAAGTCTTCTGCACGTGAGCTAATGAAATCCCCTATGAGTAGTGCTTGTGGTTTGCCACTGTTTGCAGAAGAAAATAATAGCTAGCTTAAATACCTATTAGTCACCCACAGCTCTGCATGTCTGCACCGTACATTTAGAAAGCAGATGCAATTTAGCTGGCCAGGGGGTTTTTTGTAAGAATCTTTTAAATGTGCACTTCTGAAAAATCAGCTTTTATGTATGGAAGGTAGGATATGGTTTGGCAGCTCTCACCAGGTAAAAAGCCAGTGTCCAAAACCATTCCTAAAGTGCTTGTAGGCAGCAGAAATACTTCCTGGGGGAGTTTAGAGCCCAGCTGAACACAAGCTGCAGGAAACAGATGCAAAACATTGTGTGTATTTTTATAAGGCTTTTTTTTAAGGCTAGTTTTGCCTCCTTGGCCCAGGCAGGATAGTTAAAAATTCGCCCTGTGTGCACGGATCTCTCATCTCCTCAGCAATGCTTCGTGTTGCTTTACAGATGAAAGCATCTCCTTTCCTTTGCATGAGAGGGGAGGCAGGAGGAAGCACCTCCTGGTCCTTGCACCAGCATGGCACACGGGGGCTTTGGGCTGGGTTGGAGTGAAAACAGCACTGAGGCTGATCTGAAATGGTCGGTCCCACCTGGCACTGTCCTGCAGAGTGAAGGAAAGGATGCACTTGCTGCTCAGACCTAGGGAAAGGTGCAACTAATGGGTATCGATCAGAGGAGAAAAGAGAGCTGTGGGCACAGATTTATGCGCAAGCTTGAAAGGAGTGTGTTCCCTAAACAGGGAACAGCGTGAATAATTAGGCGTTGAGACAAATGCTAATCAGCATTGCGTTTTGCCTCTGAGTCTCCAGACAGAGTGTTTAATCTCTGGAATTAAATATTTCCCTGGTGAGAAACTCGACAACTCCAAGAGACTCCTGTTTGAGAAATTAAGCCTGGTGTACATCGCTCTCAGATCTCTCTGGCTGTGCAGGGTTCAGTCTGTCCAGAAGCTGGCTGGCCTCTGAACATTTTGAACTTGGTCTTTGAGAAAGACATAAAAATATTAATTCCTCCCCATCTTTATTGAGGCACCGACAGAGAAACATTTATTGATCAAAGACGACTCAAGACTACATTCAATCAGATGTAAAGGTGCAGTTCTCCATACAAGAGCCCTACCACAAACATTTTCTCACTCTGAAATAAAGATTAAAGCTTAGATATTTATTACCTAGAAAAGTATCTTCTACAAGCTGCATCCCTCTTCAACCCCCCCTTTTTTTTTGTAGTCCCTGGGGTATTCTGTTTTTAATGCCAAGTAAGGCATTAAAAACAGAAGCTGAGGCATAGGGAAAGGATGGATTTAAGGAGACGTGAGTTGGACGTTTGACAGCTGTAGACTCAGGCAGCTGATGAATCAATAACTGGTATCCATCCCAGTTTTTGCTCTCGCTAGTGATATCTGTTTTGAAGCAGTCTCACATGGATAAACCTTTTATGACGTGGTCTGGGCTTGCTTCTGAGAGTCTAGGAAATATCCTGTATGGCATGTGTGCATGCACACACATGGGGACATGCATAGCACCTTGAGCTAGCTTTGGGGTTGAGTTTGAGCAGGGATTGGACTAGAGACCTTCAGAGGTCCCTACCCACTCAAGCCCTCTACAATGGTACATTTCTGGTCAGATTTCAGGGGAGCATGTACTTTGCTGAGCCCTGTTGGCCCATATAGATACAGAAACATTTGTGTTAGTGGAGAAAAATCAGCTGAATCAAGTCCCTGCTTCACAATGAAGCAAGAAGGAAAACAGCATTGCCAATAAAAAACTTTTGTATGTGTATGGGTTTTTCTTTTTTAAAAAAAAAAAAAGATATAAGGAAGGAAGAGAGGTATTTGTTTCTCTTAGGAATAAGAGTTCTGGTATTATGGTACTTATTTTGGAAATTTCATGACAGTGATTTCATCCTGTTTAGCCACTTGTGGCTCAGTACATTTTTACCATGGTTGCCAAGTAACAATCACTAAGCATTTTTGTGTGTCGATCAGTAAAGAAGAGTGGAGGGAAGGGATAAAATCTATTTTCAGAGGCGTAATCACTGGTGTGTCTTTGTAGGTTAACGGTTAAGTTCACTCAGCAGTGACAGTGCTTGGTTGAAGGCCTTGGGATTTACAAACAGGAAAGCAAAGCAAAGAGACTAAAGAGAGTTTTCTATTATTGTTATTACTCTTTCAGAACAGAGTGGCTTACAAGCGATTAAGCAGGCATTAACTAAGCTGGACATCAAGTCCCACGCACAACAGGCGCATGATAATCCCTCCTTGAGCCCCCAGGTTTTGCTGTGCCTCCCAGCACCCGGCTCCAGCCCCGTTTTGCTAACAGTGGATGCAGTTGGAGAAGAGGCTTCCCTCACTGCCAAAAGCATGAAGAAACATAGGAAAAATATGGAGAAAAGCAGAAAGATCTGGGAAGGAGTCACGCCATGAGTTGTCCCAGGATGACTGAAGCCACCTCTAGCTCGAACATCCTGCAGTGCACCTCAGGGTCACCCGTGTCTTTCTGAGAGTACCATGCCGTGAATAGGATTGCTGAGTCCTTCTGAGTTAGCTGGTAGAGCTGAACCTCATCTGCTGGAAACAGTGATGGGTGGTGAAATACCAATGGGAGTCCCAAAGCTTGCCTTTTATTTGGGGAAGGGCATTTGGATGTTATTTTTCTGGGACAGAAGGCCGAAAATCTTTGTTATTTGCAGGTCTCTTGGAGCAGTGCTCAAATGGGGAGAGAAGGAAATCTTCCCTTTTAGTATTTAAGATGGTGAAGTTGCTGCCTTACAAGTGAGACTCATTTTGGGAAGGATCTGGGTACTTGTAGAGGCATTGTGACTCTTACGTTGTTAACGTAGAAACCTGGATTCTAAATGAATTGACATTTAAACATCAATGTAAGGTGCTCTGAATGCATTCTGGAATCATAGAGCAGTGCATCAATGTTAGTAAAAATGTTAATCGCATATTTTGGGTCATAAAGAGCGCATCTGAGGAGCATTTCTGCCCTGATCTCCCCTCTTTTAGCACCTTGTTCCTCCAGGGTAAGGAGGTTTTAAGTTTGGGAGATGTAACAGAGCCAGACCAGCCACAAGTG
Source organism: Penelope pileata (assembly GCA_013396635.1). Lineage (NCBI taxonomy): Eukaryota > Metazoa > Chordata > Aves > Galliformes > Cracidae > Penelope > Penelope pileata. Next base: position 5,186,005 of record WBMW01000972.1, read on the forward strand.
CCAGCAAGGAAATTGTCACAAGGCCAGAAGTTATTTGTGCTCCCAAGGCCACTCCAGATCTGGTGGCAAGTAGTGCCTGGTCCTCAGCAAAGTGAGACCAGCCATGTCCACGTGTGAGATGTGGGCTGTGTGCTACAGCTCATCCATGAGATAAAGTGGGCAGCTTCCCCAAAACCATGATAGAGATAAGGCTTAACGCTCACATCTGCACAATGAGGCCTCATCTGTGTTCCAGGAAATGTTTACCTTTAATAAATTTTCATCTCTCACCTTCTGATCAAAAAAAAAAAAAAATCCCCATTGTATTGTGGAAAAATCTTTCTCCTTCCACTTATAAAATCCAGTGATTAGAAAGGAGCAGCTCTAGATCTGGCAGGATTTGTAGCTCATTTTTAAGGGGTTTGAAATGAGAGGTTCAAGTGTGGTTTCTTCTAAGAAATTTTGACTTCCAGATCAAAACTTAATCATTCTCTCCTGGTGGTCAGATATTTGGGAAATAATAGAGCCAGAGCACTAATAACAGCCTATGTGTTTAAAGACCTTGTCTTCCTTTGGAGACTGCAAGGGAGGAAAAACCCGTAGCTTATTTTCCAGAGCCTTTCCTGGCTGCCATCATGGAACAGGAGAGATAAGAAGTTCTGTAGGACCTCTGTTTTGAAGCATGAGCTCAGTGCTGGTTTTCACACCTCCGTTATAAGCGAGTTTCTGCCTTCGCTGTGCCTTACCTATCTGGGAAGAGGCATTTGGCATAGCTGCCCTGGAGGTGTTAAGAGAAAGGCAGCCGTGGCTGTATCTGCTTGGCTTCAGCCCAGCAGGACATAACTTTAGCAGGCAGATTTGGGCATCCTGATGTGTTAGCAGCCCTTCCAGTGTCACTGGCTGGCTGGGACATTTCAGCCAGCACATACCGTGTGCTCGGTTAAATCCAGCGCAGCTGAGCTGTTTCTGCCTCCTGGCCAATTCGGCCCCATCACATCTCCCTTCCCCTCTTGACCTGAGTGATTTTTAGAGAATGATAGAATCACTGAATTATCTAGGTTGGAAACAACTTGGATAAATTCCAGCCATCAACCTGAGCTACCAATTCTCATCACTGAACCATATCCCTCAGTTCCGTGTCCGCGCATCTCTTAAATCTCTCCAGGGATGGGGCTCCACCACTGCCCTGGGCAGCCCGTTCCAATGCTTGTTTACCTTCTCCATGAAGAAATTCTTCCTAAATTTGGATCATATGTCCTGAACTCAAGTTTCAATTATCCTTTGAAATTTTGGAGGGATTTGTGCATGTTCAGGTTGTTTTGCTGGGAATCAGCCACCTGCTGCTCTGAGGCTGCTCTTTGGGGAATCCGTCTTCCAGTGCCCAAAGGTATCCACATGGGCTGAAATACAGTCCGGAGTGGGTGTGGTGTGGGAAGGGGTGGGAGACCAACACCACAGGTATGTTGGAGTAACAAAAATGAGGCTGCTTGTGTTTAATCAGTTTCGGAGTCAAACCATGGTGGAAGGATTCACAAGCAGAGCGAGTTGGGCAGCCCCTGGTCTGACTATTTTTTATGCTAAAAATAGCAACAGGCTGGAGTCAGTCCGTGGTTAATTTGGGTTTGTTAGGGCCAAGCATCCAGATCCAGTTCAGTACTTTCATTAAAAAGGCTGTATTATTTACAGAGCTGCTGAACTGGCCAGTTGCCCACTGGGGTGACACCGGCCACCAGGCACTGGGCCAGTTTGACTGGGTGAATTCAGTATGCTCCTCCAAAGGCTGCACTGAAATTGTTGGCCTAACTCATCCTCCTGAGACCTCACACGGTGGGTCATGAGCAGAGCTGAGATCTCTGCTGAATATCTTGGCCTCACCATCATGAACATTCACTTTTGTCCAAAAGAAGCGCGGTCGCAGTGGGTTGGGTCCTGACTCAACAGCAAAACTTTAAAAGGTGTAACAAACAGGTCTGCTTGTTTTTGAGAGATTGGGGAGGAAAAAACAACCATTCTGCAAGTGCTGGTGTGAGCAGGGCTCAGTTTGTTCCCTGGCTGATCCATGAGGCTTGGTTTGCCTGCAGCTGACCAATGCCACCAATGAACTGCATGGAGGCTGGAGGGGCTCAGACCTGTATGAGACACCCAAAACCTCATGCAGGAGCAAGACACCAGGCGTGTCTCTGCTGCAGAAAAAGCTGCACATGGAGTTTGCACATGGTTAAGCACCAGAAAGCGCCCTGGCAGGAAAAAGCAACAGATCAGGGGGAGAAGCTGCTGCTGAATTGCCTGTCCTGGCTGTGGCAGTGGGTTCTTCACATCATCTGGCCTCCCATCAGCCTGAACATTGTCCTCTGTAGATGTCTGTCTGTCTGGTGGCCGAGGTTTTGGCAGGTCTGGGGTGAGTCCTGTGCCTCAGTGTGTCACACTGGGTGGGTGGCTTTGTGGCCCCAGCCTGGCTCGTCCTGGCCACCTGAGCACCACTGGTGATGCTGTGACAGGGGACAGCCAGTTACAAACTGCGAGCAAGATTACTTGGCTGGCCCATAGTCAGCTGATTAAAAGTGTATTTTCCGCACATTTGTGCAGTGATTAGCGATGAAATGCAAATCATATGCAAATCGGTGCAAATCTCTGCTGTGCGCAGCCAGCTCTGAAGTTGGAAACTTTTATTTTCTCTGAGGCATTTGGGCTCTTTCATTGCTCATGTGGAAGAACATGATGAACCCGCCGGTGATGCCAGTGTGCAGCTGAACCCAACAGCACAGAAAATGGTAAAGATCAGCCTGGAAGCACGCACTGACCAGCATCAGTCTGGGTTGAAGCGGTACATGGAATCCAGCCCGTGCAAAGATCTTTGTTAAATAAACAGCTAGAAACCACACAAAGAAGCCTTCCACATAGCTCTCTTCCCAGCCTTGTTCCTCTTGTTTACCAGGGACTGCCTGGAGCCCGCTTTGTGAAATAGCCAGTTACATTGCAAATCAAAATGCCATAATGGTTGCTGGATATAGCAACAAAATATGTTTCCCTAAGTATCAAATCTAGAAAGAAGGTCTATAAACACAATGAAAGCAAGAAAACAAATTCCCAAACCCTTGCCACAAAGAATAACTGCAAATATGTATGAATGTATATTTTTAACTTGGCTTCTGTTCCTCCTTGGCTTGCAGACCCATAGCACTGCTTCAGTCTGAAATACAGCGAGGCCGTGTTTCCTCACTTCCAGGCAGCTTCGTGAGGATGGCAGGGCCAAGACAAATAAATAAATAGGGGCTTGCAGAGTGAAATACTGTATTTAATAAGGCTGACGAGTCCTCCTGAAACCCAGTTGTGAAAACTTTAAGAAGTGTCTGTTTCCTGTAGCTATCAACATGCTAGAAAAAGGGAAGCCCTATGGGCCGGTCAAATATTTCCCAATGGCTCCAGTGACTTTCACAGCTGGTCTTGATTTGCCTGGATATTGCTAATTTTCCTAGCACTCGTTACAGCCCTGGGATGGAAATCCTGGCTCCCCTGAGGCCGCATGAATGCAGTCAGGAGTGGAGCAGCCAGGCACTGCCATGCCTGTGTGGGCACTGCAGTTTGGGCTGGGACTTCATCTGGATCAACTGGCAAAGCCCTAAGCCAAGGCACGAACTCATACCCAGGCTTGAGCATCCCCCTTACCCGGTGAAAACCTTGCTGAGCTTCTGCCTGTCCTGACGAGGAGATCGCTATCCGAGGGAGGCAGGCAGGGAGCCAGTGAGAGCAACTCAGTGACAAAGCAGCCATCCCAAAATCACTCATCCCGATTAGCTCTTCACTTGAGGAAACAAGGCTGAGTTCACGAATAATAGAGTGAATAACAGAGACCTAATAAAGGACAAAATTCATGGTGGATATGGCTCTGGCACGTCAGCAAACAGGTTTCTGCTGCTTGCAGCATCACCCTCTCAACACGAGCCAGTGTCAAGGCTGCGAGCATCTGAGGCTGCTGCAGCTCTGCCTGTGTGCCTCTGGGCTCTGTGTGTGTGTGTGCGAATGCCTGTTAAATATACACGGTCCTGCTCTTTGTGGGGCATCATATGCGTGCCAGGGGCATCACCCAGCTGGCTGGAGATGGGGTTTGCTCCCTGCTGTGCTGGCAAGGCCCCTTGTGCGTTAGGTGCTGTCCGTTTGGAATATACCTTGGGCATTTCTGCCTGTCTTTCTGGGAGCTTGGAAGCATGCTTTTCTGAAGCCTATCTGCTAGGTTTTGGATGCGAAGCTGTTTATTTGAGGCACAGAAATGGAAAATCTCTTTTTCACAATTGGAAATGGGAATTTTCCTCCAAAGATCAGTGAAAGCAATCATTAACGTGGGGCATCATTTACAGCTCTGTGCAAAATAATCCTCCAGGCTCTCTGGCAGCTCTGAATTGGAAAACAATAAGGATGATTACTAAGGGCTCCTTTTCTTTAAAAAAAAAAAANAAAAAAAAAGCAGCATGTTCTTTGATACAGGCTGGGGCTGGAGATTGCAGGCGCATGGCCAGAAATCCCAACTGTGCTTGGGCTGTGCTGCAGTGACTGTGGTTAGGGTTTAATTTAGCCTTAAAACACCTAAATAACTTTGAAAAGGTGAGCTCTGGTGAGAAAACAGAGCTGCAGCTGCGTGTGGCTGTTAGAGGATTGTTACTTGGCTGTAACAAATAAACATGCACATGGTCAGTTTGGGATTCAGTCAAAAAATAAATACCACAGTGAGGTGGTATGCATTGGTGTGAATGTAACTGACATCAGCAGCATAGGTTTCTGTTGCCAATGGCAAATAACAACAGCTTTGTTTCTGTCTGCCTTGGCCTCAGGCTTTGCACTAGGAGGTCTCTGGGTAGCCTTGCCCTCCCTCCTTCCACCCAACATTTTCCAAACCATCCCTGCAGTTCCCACCCAGCCCAAGCTAGGGAGATGCTCCCGAGGACATTCCTTATACGTTCTTCAGCCTCTTGGTGCTCTGAGTGCCTCTAGATCTTCTTGTTTTAAATTGTGCAGGTGTTTCTGTGTCCCTCCTGCTGCCACGCAGCACAGCAAACCCTGTCCTGACAGAGGCGGCTTGGAGCATGGTCCTGCTTCTGGCTTTTGCAGAGTTGAGCTCAGGATCAAGACAGCCAAAAAGTGTCGGAAAAGGAGCGCTGGTCATGGGCAGAGCTCCCCAGCGGCTCCCAGGCACAGGGAAAGCCCTGCTGAGGGCACAGCATCTGCAACGTCAGGTTGGCATCGGGATAGGTGGAGCATTTCCAGAGCAGATGAAATCTTCCAAGACCTTGAGCTGCCAGTTCGAAGGAGCCTACGCATTTTGCAAGTTTTTCGAGTCTTAGAATTCAGTCTAATTTAAGCAAGTTTTTATGGGATTGGCATGTCCTAAGCAGCAGAGAGATCTTTCTGCTAAGTTTCATTCTCTGCAGCAAAGCGTAAGGAAGAGAGAATTACTCAGTATGGTGTTTGGGAAAAAAGAATTTCATGGGCAAAGCCACATATTTCTTCTGTAAGCTGAGCCTTCGGCAGATGAAGCACTCAGCGAGACAGCTCTTTGTAGCTCTCTCAGCAGTGGCCACCCCACATGGAAAGTTTCCATCTCAATAGCTAAAGTCTGGCAAAGTTTCCATGGAAGGTCCTGGGCAAGTTTAACGACAGGCATTTCAACAGGCTCTGCCTTTTAATTCAAAGCCCTGAGGGCATCAGTCAGCCAGATGAGCAAGTGTAAGATACAAGGATCAGCTGGAGAAACGGCATCTGGAAACCGTTCTCTTCCTGAGGTCTGAAGCAGGGGATCGCAGTGGGATGGAAACCAGCTCCTGGCCTCTGGTGTTTGTGTGGGAATCGCCGCTTCCGCATGACGTCAGCGGTTCCAGCTGGAGCTGGGGCATGCAGCACGCAGGGCTTGGAAGAGCCCTGTCTTTGCAAGAGGGCTGGTGGGCTTCAGCTGCTGGCCTATGACTGTCACAGGAGCAAATGCAGCACGTGTGCCTCCACAGGGCTCTGCAGCAGGGTTTTTCATTCAGCATTTTATACACTCATCAGCCCTCTGGGCGTGTAGATGGGGGCTGGAGGTGCTGGGCTGGCCATGAAGAGGAGTTGTTTTTAGCACCAGGTGTAGCTGGGTTCAGCGTGCTCCTGCAGGGAGGTTTGCTCTGATGGCCTCAACAGATAAAGACAGGTCTCGGCTGAGAGCACTAAATGAAGCCTCCCGCTGCCACAAGTGTTGTAAATGACCCTGACACACAGCTGAGGCCTCTGTGGTTAGGCACTTTTTGATATTGCCATTTTTAAGTGTTCTTTGCCATCTTCACCCAGGTGCACACGCTGAAACGCAGACTTTTCCCCCAGGAGGAGGGGGAGAGCCGCTGGCTGCAGTCAAGCCCGTTGCAGGGCTTGCAGCAAGCTGTGACAAAGCGCTCACATGCTCCTCCACGCTCGTGTTCCCGGCCACCCGGTTCCTCTTGTTTTAGCTTTGTTTAAACAGTCTCCTTGGTAACGGGAAGGAAAAGCAAAATTCTTTCATCCTCCTCCTGGGGTTGGTTTCCTGCCTACCTCAGCACCAGGAGGCTGCCTGGAAGGTCTCCCGACCAAACACCCTCATTAGCAAACTCATTTGCTTCTGTGCTCCCGCTGCAGGTTTTAACCCCTCTGATCGCTGGGGATTTCAGGAGCTGTGGTGTCTCTTTAAGAGGGTTTCTATACCCAGAGTTTCAACGGAGAGGGCTGTATTTCACAGTTTAATTTATTTGGCAGCAAATCAACAGCATGTCAGTCAGGGAGTGGTGGCTCTTGAAATTGTCCGCATGATCCTGACCTCAAGTCCAAGAAGACCGTAAGGGTCCTCTGCTCCTCCCGTAGCAGTTTCAGAAAGGTCCCTCTGAGGTTGAGCATCAATTGCTAGCAGCTCCCAAAGGTCTGAAAATGCCTGAAAAGGCTGGGAAGGAATGGCACTGCGTAGCATCAGCGTGCAGCCCAGGGGTGGGGTTCCTGCCTTCAGAACTGAGCTTCCCTGGTGTTTCAGGCCTGCACCACAACAGCATCTCAGATGCTGGTGCCCAGAGTCTTCGTGTCTTTTCTAGCCTGCTCTGGTCCAGCACAGGTGAATTGCCCAAGGGAGGCTGGAGCAGGCGGGCACCCTGCAGCCAAGTCAATTAAATTGCTAAAACGGGAGCGTTGCACCGGAACCTTCCTTGACAGATGATTACTTACAACTTCTCCTAATAAAAGTTCAATGTGACACTTAGTGACAAGCTCATAAAAGATCAAAAGGCGCTTCTGTGGCTTAGAAGTCCATTAGCATCTGCAGAGCCCAGCAGGGAGAGGAGGTGGGAGGCTGGCTTTGTGCTGAGCTGCAGATACACATCACATCTGCATCAGTGTGCTCACACAAGTCAAGGCAGATGTTCTGTTCGGCAGCTTGCCTGCACTTTGTATGTGTGCACATGCACGTGTGTTTTGCTAACTTTGAACAGTTGTCAAGAGCAGTGGGCACGCTGCTAGAAAATGGTTTTCAGCACAGCAGAAAATGGTTCAACCACAGGCACTTTCCCAGTCTCAGACTCTGTCACTTGTGCACTAGGCAAAAGAAGATGAATGTAGTGATGGTGAAGAGCTTTTTCCACATCTTTTCAGAGTGGAGGCTCTGAACCTGCGTTTGGGTCACCGCTCCAAGAGTCTGTGGGAATGCCTCAATCTCCCGTCTTGAAAAGAGGAGGCTGATGTTTGGAGCTGCCCACCAAACAACGGGAGCCAGATGCATCCCTCTCACTCAGGGTGGACATAAAGCTAGGCTGAGTACTGCTCCTTAAAGGCAGCTTGCAGATCCCGTATTGATGTTTTCCCTCTGAATTTCTGCAGCGTGCCCTCTGCTGTCACTGAGCATCCCACGTCCTCCTAGCGCTCTGCTTTTCCCACAGAGAGGGAAGGGCAGGGTGCAGCCAGGACCCCTTGTGTAGCATCTTCCTAAACAACAAGTGAAAGCCTCCCATGACCTGAAACTCATGCCAGGGGAGTTTGCAATGTGTTCCCTTCCTTTGGAAGGCAGCACTACTGACATTTATACACAATCTCCCTGCAGTGGCAGCATTGGGGCTGCATAGCAGACGTATTCTGGGCTTCCTTCAACATCCATCCCTGATGCTGAAGCCTCAGTGCTAGGTTTCACACGCTGCCCTCTGTTTTGTTTACTCAGCATAAACTCAGCAAAGTTTGCTAAATAATTTACAAGACTTCAGAAAAGTCCCCTCTGCTGGCTGTTGCTCATTGAAATTCATTCTGGGGAGTGCCAAAACCATTTCAATAAGAGCAATGTCTTCTGTTTGAGGAGCATAGTCATGGCAACTATGCCAGGTGCACGCTGAGAAGGGCAACTTGTATTTATTGGAAGGCTGGAGCAATTATTGTTGTAAAGGGAACCTGTCTGTAAAGACAAACTGTGCGCATATTCAGGTCCATAGAGAAGTGAGAAGCAACTGGATGGGTTTCCAAGTGCTTTCCCTTGGGGAAAACACATATGAGAACAACCAGGGGTGGGGCAAAAGGTGAAATATCACATTTTGGCTCTCAACTCTGCAGACTTCTTAGGAATGCCATTTTCAAGCATTTATATGCAGCAAGGGGCTGGACTGAGCTGAGCCCTGGGCACTCAACCCTCCGCTTGCAGCGCAGGCTGAATTTTTTGGGAATAATGGCAGTTTTTAGCTGGCATGGGCAAGGCTGTGCGAAGCCAGGGGTTGAGTTATTTCTGCCTTGTCAGCCTTCCCAGGCGCCTTAAGCAATTGCTGTTGGGGGTGGTTTTGATCAAATTCACATTAAATGCGTTTTCCCTCCTAGTCGTTGTCACTTGCATTGCGCTGTTTGTGCATGCTGTCCTTGGAGATCCAGACGCTGATGTAGACGGGGTGTCTCCTGTTCAGTGCCTCCATGATCCTGACTCCAGCAGGCACCCAGTATGCTGTATGTTGTGGCTCACCACCATCTGATGTGCAGAACAATGGGAGTGGGAGGGAACAGCAAAACACCAGTTTGTCCAGAGCCATGGGACGATCACACCTTCATCTGCCTGGGGATGGTAGAACCTTCAAGCATGACCAAGGGCTCAGGTCCTGTTTTGGGGCAGCTCAAGAATGTGTCATGCCTTTTTGCTGAGCTGGCCCCTTGCAAAATGTGGTATTGGCAGATGAATGAAGAAGTGCATTAGCCAGAGTGCAAAATTCACAGCCAGGTCAGAGCAAACGTCAGGGATTCCCCAGAAAAGCAGCATTTCTGGTCTGACAAATCCTGCCCAATATGGTCTTCCTAAACAGAAACTCAAGCGGCATTCAGCCTAGCATGTGAAATCATCTTACCTGGCAATCGTCGCTCACAAAATGTTTTTTCTGAGGCACTGAACATCAGCTGTGCCCGTCACCTCCCAGCTATTCAGGCAGCAATAGCTCTTGATCCTGCTGCCTCTGCAAACCCCCTCCTGTGTCTTGCATCTCCACAAGGCCACAGAGGAGCGGGCTGGACAGACGAGGTTTTGCCAGGGCTCTTCTGGTAGCGATGCTCTGGAGCAGACCAGTGTTATGCACATGAGCCGTGTGTTGTCATTTAAACTTAATGCATCCGGAGGCCAGAGGAGTAGTTGTTTCATGCTGCCAGGGAGATGACAACACATCATCTGCGCTCTTACAAGGACTGATTCAGCAAGCTTGATTTCTCGGAAAAAGAAGTGCATGGCAACAAAGAAAATAAGAGCAGACAAATGAATTTTTGCTCTGGAGGTGAGGGGAGAAAGACCGTTTCCCCTCCCCTCATAGTTCTCAGTGCCTGGGTTGGTGTGCTCACTGTTTTGCAGGCGCTGGACTCTGCGGCCCCATTCAGACCTGGGCTGCTGGACCAGCAAACGGAGCTGCCGCATCAAATCTGCTCACTTTACCCTTCCTAAAGCATGCGTCAGACTTAGCTTCAGGCAGGTTTTCCTTTGCCCTCCATGTCATGTTTGCAGCATGCTTCAGGCAAAATTTTCATCAAGCACAGACATTTCACGTCAGCAAGCTGGGGTTCTGCAAAGGGCCCTGCGTGGGTGACTCATGGGGCACCTTACAAGCATAAGATCTCATCAGCGTGGGGTCAAGGAGAGCCATCACCGCTGTCTCCCCTCATGCTCCCATTTCCATCTGACCCCCATCTCCAGTCAATTGTGCCAATTTATTCTCCATGATGGCCTAATTAGCCCACTGGAAGGAAGTACATGTCATGCTGATAACTGCCTGCAAGCTTTGCACACCAAAGCTCGTATCTGATGGAACCAGGTCTGTGCCAAGCCAGGAGCCCTCTCTGGTTCCCGCAGCTCAGCCATGCAGTGTCCATCCCCAACATCTGCAGCAGAGCCATGGCATCATCAATGCCCTGGGATGGTTTTTGCACCTCCTGGGCAGGTTGTTGTCATTTCAGATTTGACCAATGGCAGCCACAGGCAAGAGCAAAGCTTGGACCACCTTTGCAACTGCTTTTCTTCACGCCCATTTAGCAGGGAGTTTGGATTCCCTGTGCCATGGTAACAACCAGTCCATCCTGCAGAGCATCTAGCACCCTGTGTGCTCTCTATCTCAACATTTTTCCTTCACCTATGATCAAAGGCAGTGGGCATCTCTGCAAAGGAACTCCTCAAATCAGATCCTGCGAGTGGGAAAAACCTTTCAACCGCAGGTGATTGGTTACTGGCGGTCGCTGTTATGGTTGCTGTACTGTTGATGGGATGGCTGCTCAAGTCTGTAGCTCTATCTGAGGGTGAGGGCTTTGTTTCTCTGCTTCTTGATAGACAGAAGATGTGGCAAGTGAGGTGTTTTACTGAGCATTTCTCATGTTGTGCTGCGGGGATACAGCTGGCAGATGGAGATGATCCTTTCTCGACTCAAGATGCTGCCACGAGGAAAAGGAAAATGATAAGGCAGGTCCATTCACTGCTAGTGAATGCCTCTGCCTCTAGCTCTGATCATCCCCCCTCTCATACTCAAAACCACTGGGAATACTTCATTAAAGAAAATGCAACAAATTCCTATTTGATATGCAGGTGAATACCCCATATATGAATATGGGGAACGTGCTGGTGAATACCCGCTGTGTGCACTCTGTGAGTTGCCAGGGAACAGGAGGCTCTGGGAATCTCATCCACCCCTTGCCAGCATCTGTTTTTGCCAGACTCCTGCAGGTCTGTCCCATGGGAGGTCAGGGCCACCATGCTGCTGGGACACCAGGTTGCTGAGCCTCCACACGCCCATAGCGCATCCTATTTCTGAGCCTTCCCTGGAGGAGGTGAGGGGGTTTTCTCTGCCTTTCTGCTTGCGCTGGGGAGATTGAGATGGCTCTCCCTGCCTTCTATTGGATTTTTGAAGGTTATGCATCTGGAAAAGAGGCTGAATCTGAGTTCTATGAGTCTCAGAGTCTCTCAGAAGACATCTTTTTAGCCTAAAACACTGGCTGAGAGCTGGCAGGGAAATGATACCCCTCAGAGGGGACATCTCCAGTCTGTTGGCGTGAATGGAGCTGTAGGGGAACTGTTAGGTCAGGGCCTGAACCTGTGATTGAGCACCTGGGGAAGGGCTGTGGCTGGCCCAGGGAGCACAGGTAAATTGTTTGCACCTGTGCTTCTCTGTGACTGGAAGGCGTGGGCCTGGGGCAGAGCCACCCTGGGCTCATTTAAGGGCCAGCACTGAAGGGAGAACATTTTTTTGACCTGGGCTGCTTCCTGGAAGGGAGTGCTGTTTAGTGAGAGATCTCTCACTGGTTGGGTGAGTCAAAACTTATGTGGAACCCTTGTGTATTTGTTAAAGTCTATAATACTTTGCCTGGGATTGCAAAGAACCTGTCTGAAGCAATATTTCATCTCTTCATTTGCAAAATGCGAACCAAGACTGGGCCCTATGGTCTTTGTGTTTCCATGCAGGATCATAGCTTGCTGCTGCCCTTCCCATACACTTGGGTGGTAAAGGCCTCCAGAGAGCACTGCCCTGTATGGAGGGGGCAGAAACCCTAATGAACCCTCTCCTCTATCAGAGATCCCTGGGTAGCAGCTACAGAACACATGATAAGGGTGTTTTTTTTTTTTTTTTTTGCACAATCTGGTCCACAACTGTGCATCTCCTGTCCATCAGGAAGGAGTGTCTGTCTGCTGGCAGTGGGCATGGCGTGTACTTCTCCCATGTCCCCTGCCACATGTGTGTCAGCTGCAGCCAGGATGAGCACTTTCACCAGAGGGCCTCTGCACACAAGGCTGTCACCTCCTGCTATCAGGCTCAATTTTGTTGTCAACCGGTGGAAGAAAAACCTCATGTCCTCCTTTTCCTTCCCAACAACAAGACAACATCCCTCCTTGAGTAGCTGTCAGAGATGTGAGCAATGAAGCTGCTAAGTGCACAGAAGCACTCCCTGGTGTCCAGGTCTGAAGAGCTGTGTGCTGCAGATGGAGGCACAGGAGCAGCTAGGGCTCTTTGCATCTCTAACAGCACAGACAAGGCCTTGAGACCCTGCAGCCTCCGGGCAGATGAGAGCTCACCGAGCAGGTGAGGACAGCTAGGGAGGTGGGCAGCAATGCCTGGAGAAGGTGGGGATGGGAAAAGAAAAAGCTGCTTCCTCTTAGTGGCTGTCTCCAGGTGTGTATTGGGATCTACTTCCCACTTCTTGTGGCTTAGGTTTAGTTCAATTGCCCTTGACCACTGGCTCTGGCTGTACCCGGCTCTGGTGCTGATTTGGGAGCTTCCCGTTCCTGTACAGCATCCCCCTGGGCCATGCTTGCACCTTTGCCCAGTGCCCACATGAGCTGCATAAAGCGGGAGCATACCCAGCTATGTACCCGTCTCTTGCTTTACCTGTGACTAATAATGTGACTGGCTGAGAAGCCACTCTGAGAAATCAATGTGGCAGCTTTCTGCAGGAGTCTGAGAACACGTGCTGGAATGGGCAGCGCCAGCAAATGTGTTTTTGAAACGCCATCTCCAGAAGGTGCGTGCCTCGTTTATTCTCTCACTGTGATCACTGACCCACCAGGGTCAGAAGTGCTTAGTTGTGGGATCAGGACTTAGGACATCGCAGCTGTCTGCCCTGGATGCTGTACTTACCAATCTGTATTCAGCTACGGATTCAGTCCTCCAGTGCAGATACAGCCCTCCAATCTATACATATAGCTCTACTGGGTTATCACTGGAAGTTGAATGGGTGACAAGCTGTATGAAAGCATTATTGTCTCCATTGATTCAGGAACAACTGTCTGTCCCAGTAGCAAGAGGATGCTATGTGCTTATCGTCAAGCTAGCTGCTGACTGCTGTAGCAGTTGGTTGGTTGTGTGCTTAGAGATGTTCATTTCTGTGTCCCACTGGGCACACCTCGACTGGCTACATGCAGCACTGAGTTATTTCAGTGCCAACTCATGTGTGGTCATGTGGGCACAGTGATGCTTTCTTAGCCACGAGATCTCTGATCTAGGTGGACAGCAAGGTGGGGAAGGACCTTGGAAGGTCTCTGCTCCAACCTCTGCTCAGAGGGCCAACATCACAACTAGAGCAGTAGCTTAGGCAAGCTTTGAACATCTGAGGATGGGGGTAGCTGGTCTTGTCCTCTTGTTTGGATAGGGAAAAAAAAAAGGAAAAAATGTAAGTTGTGTTGAAAAGGCATTGCTAGCGTTCTGTAAGAGAGCTAACAGATGCGTTGTGCTGTGATGAAAGCCGTCTTTCGCTATGCTAAGCCTTAGCAGACAGTAAGACATGAGTGCTGGACCTGACAGATCTCTGCTGCTGGACATCTGTCCCTGTCAAGGAGGACAAGTGCTCTGGGGGATGTCCCCCAGCACGTCCTGCCTGCATCTCTCTGGAGCTGATTGCTGATGCTCTGGAAACAGCCAGCTCTGTTGGTCTTTGCTGCGTTGGTCGCTTGTCTGAGTCATGAGAGGGGCTTGTGCCATTTCACATCACTGAGTGGTACAGTATGGATTGGGAGTGGCAGGATTTTTGCAAGCACACGGAGGATGTGCGGATAATCAGGTTCAAAATTAACGTAAGTTCCAGGCAGGCTGTTACCAGGCACTCCTTACTTCTGCCTGACCTGACAAGAGAGAAAAGTCTGGCAGAGGTCGCTGAGGTGGGAGTCCCAGCTCCTTGCACCTCTACCCCATGCTGCCACCATCTTCTGATGTGGCTCTAGTCAAAAAAATGCTTGCAGAGAAATATCCTCCTGCTGCCCTCTGTTCTGCTCTTGCTGCCCTGTGCTAGCTCATCACACATGGACCTGCCCCTGCTCATGCACGAAGTTGCTCGTAGGGTGCTTACCCTGCTGGGGCATTCCCAGCCAAGAGGACTTCTCCAAGAGCTCTAGCAACCAAGGGTTGTGTGGGGAGGCTCTGTTGAAAGAGCTTTGCAGTTTGACTGAAACATCACAATTTGAAAAGAAAGCTATTGTCCTGGTGGAGAGCATGGAGCTTGGAGCAAGGGCAGGGATTTGTATGCCATGTTCAGGAAGATAGAATCTTTCTCTCGCTGATGGAGGTCTACAAGAAGGAGCTGTAGCTGCAGTTCTGCAAGATTTGTTTTATTCTTTGATTGCTGGTACATGGAAATGAGCTGAAAATCATTCCCTCAGAGATTGCCTTGGCTACAGGCTCAGGGACAAGCAATTTTTGATACAGAAAGGCAGGCACTTGACTGGTTTCTCCTTGGCAACACTTTGCCCAACTTTCTGTCAGTGTGAGTGTAGAGGAGGGTTTCCGGACCCAGATGGTTTCCATGGGTTTTGGCAATGCTAAGAGGAGTCACCAAGCACGTTTCCCTAACATTTTATCCATCCTGCGTGGACACAGGCAGGAGGAGCTGCTGTCAGATATCCATGCACTAAATGTCTCTCACGCATCATGGCACCAGCTCCCCTGCAATAACTATGAACAGCCAGGCTGATACCAGGGCTTTCTCTTACCAGCAGAGAATGCACCGCTGGTCAGAGCATAAAATGGAGCATAACACTGGGTAAGGCAATAACTCCTCTCCTACTTAGAGAACCAGAACTTCAGGTGAGGGGCAGCGGTGAGGGTTTTGGAGTGCTCTGCAGGACCCAGCAGGCAAAAGGCAGTGCAGTGGAGATCAGACATGCTTTAAGAAAAGTCTGTGTTATTTCCACACAGCAGTTTCTCAAGCAGATGTGGTCTCGAGCATCATCAGAAGGAAATCCTTTTCTCTAGGACTGCCGTATCATCCCAGGGACAAATTTGCTTCAGCAGTTTTTGCTGATTGGAAATTCATCCAGAGAGCAGCCTTGCTGTTTGTTCCTCCCAGCCTTGTACTGCAAGACAAGCAGCGGTGCACGTGTCTGCCCGACACAGAGCACTTGCTCACACCCTGGAAATATCACTCAGAAAACTTCATTTCAGCAGCACCTACTGGCAACAGCAGTTCCAGTCCAGCTGCTGGGTCTAAGCATCAGGAGCAGCTTTTTTCAGCTTTTTTTTTTTTTTTTTTTTTACTGGCACCAAGGTTTCTGCTTATGAGAGAGAATTATTTTGCAGAGCTTAGAAATGCTGTACATGGGAAGTCAGAGCTCACCCATAGAAAGTTTGCATCTTGATGTCTCTGCTGCCCTCAGCATTGCTGAAGACAGCTTTTTTTAATTAACTTTCCTGAGAATGGCTTTTTTTCATACGTGGAGGGAAGGTGCAATATACATTTTAATGGGAGTTGCCAGGAAAATTATTGATTTGGCTAGTAATGTTTCTGAAATAGTGTCATTCTGTTAATTCTGTCAGCTCCTCTGATAGCTTGGCTGAGAGCATTAGGTTTTTAATACATGATAATTTCCCCTAACTCATCAATACACAGAAAGATCGGCTGGGTGCTTGGTAACCATTTTTCCTACCTACAAAACTGCTGCAGCAATAATTACAAACTGAACAAATTATTACAGATATTCATTATAAGATACAATTACACCAAGCTGTGCTGCATTGTTACACTTTTCACATCCATTGCTTGTTCTTGAGTAAATGGTTTCATTATAAGCATGAAGGGCAAACTTAATACACTTCTGACTCATAGCGAACAGCGCAAGAAATCATCCTGGCTGTTCCTCCAAGTGCTTGGCAGTGTTGGCTCTGAATGAGAGTAAAATGTCACCTCTGCTGCCAAATACTTGTCAGCTGGACAGAGGGGCTCTGCCGCGGAGCACGCAGGGGATGGAACCACAGCATCTCCTTCGAGCTCGTCAGCCAAAGCCCAAATGGAAGAGCTGATGGTTGTGCTGTGGGTTTGCTGCACCGGGGTGAGGCACAGCCTCCTCCAGCTGCAGGGGCTGGTGAAGTGAGAGCTAGTCCTCGAGGGGCTGCTTTGCGTCCTGGGTTTTTGGAAGCACCCTGACTGACTCTGTGGTCCATGCTTGTCCTCTTGGCCTCTCAGCCCCTGCCCTTTGCTTTCGGCTGTGCTGCCCCTCTGGCTGTGCTACCAAATCCACTCTTTTCTCTCCACAGCCACCTTCTCCTGGCCTTTACACCCTCCTCCTCTCCCTGTCTCCCTTCCTCTCTCTTCCCCCCTTACTCTTGAATCTCTATTTCTTCTTCTCTGTTCCAGCAAAACGATATCCATCAAGGTGATAGATGATGAGGAGTATGAGAAAAACAAGACCTTCTACCTAGAGATCGGGGAACCCCGGCTGGTGGAGATGAGTGAGAAGAAAGGTGGGGGACGTGCTCCAGGGCTGAGCCCAGCCTGTGTGTCCCTGTCTGGCTCACTCATGCCTAGCACCTGCAACACCGAGCTCACATCCCCAGTGCCTGCGGAAAAGGGCAGGAGCAGGGCCCCAACAAGGTCCCCAGAGATGCTCGTGCCCTTCCCCGCCTGCCCCAGTGGGATGTGCAGCTGCTTCCCTCCCTCCCCGACCATCTCGGCACCACGACGGATGTGAACTGCATGCGCGTGCGATGCCAATCATGTGTTTGCCTTTGTCTTGTGTTCCCACAGGAAATTCATTACCCTTAGAATACTTGACCGTGAGGAGTATGAGAAAGAGTGCAGTTTCTTCCTTGTGCTTGGGGACCCGGTGTGGCTACGACGAGGAGTGAAAGGTGTGAGAGTAACACCAGACCAGCTCTCGAGACGCTGCCGTCCGCTTTTCTCTGTGTCTCCCTACTCTCACACTCCTTTCTCCTCGCACTCTGGCTCCCGGCCGTTTTGCCCTCCCTCCTTCGAAGCTTGGCCCCTGCAGCTTTTTACTCTGTTTTCTTTTCTCTTTTGTTTTGGGGGGGACTCTGTCTCACTGGCAAGGGCCCCCCCAGAGTACCCAGGCAGGGGACAATGAACATCGCCAGGCCCCAGGGATATTTTGAGCATATCGCTCTGTCATGCCACAGCCAAAGCTTCATTCAATTCAGTAGAAAAATTCAGCCTCCAGAAGCAAGTAACGCTGCATCATTTTTATCGGAAGATAAAATAGCCTCTGCTTGAAGTAAAATGCATGGCCAGAGCAGTAACTTTAGCCTTTTTTATGCTGGCACTAGGGTCTGAAAATAGCTCAGAATCACGGCACAAGCAGGTAATGCTGTAAGATGCAATCAATTCAGGAGAAATCAGGTTACATTCAAATAAAGTTTCACGGCTCTGCACTGGGTAATAGCTCCTCATAGGAATAATAAAAACAATTTCCTCTTTCATCACATAAAATAAAAACATTTCTAAACCAACTACAAACATTCCCGAGAAGTCATGGCTCACAGTTTTCCAAGCTTTCTTTTTCCCCAAGAAATTAACTAAAAATTCACGTCGAGGCTAATCCTGTGTGCTATTGGTGGCCAAGCCAGAGGCAATTTTAGAGCTACTTAAGATAGTTAGCTGCCCTACAACAGTCCCCTATTAAAGACTTTGTAACAAATTGGCAGCAAGGTTTGGCCTGCCTGTCTCATTTCTGGGACAGAAGCTCTCCCTTCAGCAGATGTGGAGCTGGCACGCACTGCTCGTTCAGGACAGAGAGGGTCCCCATGCTGAGCAGGGAGGTGCTGCTCTGTTTCAGCCTAAAAACACATCTGGCAGCGATGCTGCATTTCCCTTCTGAACAGGTGCCACACAGGTCAGCTGTGTCCATCCCCTCCATCAGGGTTCCTGCTGTTTTTAGTAACTAGCTAGGTTATGTGAAGAGCTAGCAGGAGCCAGGCTAAAAAAAAATCAGAAAGTTTCTCACCCTCCTGGTCACAAACTGAGGGTACCTGAGAGGTGTTGTTTTACAAACTAGCTAACTTAACTAAAAGGCAGGTCAGGATTTTAAAGGATGCTATTTGCTGCTTTGGCCATGTTGTGTCAGTTTCTTTTTTTTTTTTTTTGAGCCAGGTTTTGTGCTTGGTTTTTACAAGAGGCAGCGAGACAGGGTGAGCAGTGCTCACACCCTGCAGATGGGAGCATCCCTGAAACATCACCCTTGGGCCACGTAGCCACACTGCGTTCTATGCCTTGGGAGCCAGAGACCCACTGTGCACCAAAGGAGAGCTTTTATCTTTTGTTTTGGAAACCTAAAATGTTGAATGACCTGAGCCAAACCTTGCCCCACACTTTTCTTCTCTCATTCCATGTGTCAGAAGCACAGCTGCTGGCAGTAGTTCTCACTCCCCATTAGGCAGCTGGAGGAGGTCAAAGCCAGTAGACACTGCACATGGGATATATTGTGTCCTCTTCCGAGGCAAAACTGCCCCCGAGACCAATGGAAGATCTTGCACATATGATTCAAAGGGGAAAAATGAATTTTGGGAGTGTGCCTTTTATCTCTCATCGACCCCATGTTTGCAGTCATTTTTATTTTAAGTCCACGGTCCCATGAAACATTTCTGTTCCTTTATTTTTAGTGCATCTCTCTCAACACTAATGGTATCCTGCAGTTTTACAGATTTGAAATCTCTGCCCTGGGATCTGGAGTCTTTCTGTGGATATTCCTTTTGATTTCATTATTCATTTACTTTTCTTCTTCTGTGTTTGTCTCTGTCTGTCTCCTTCACAGCGCTGTTGTTGAATGAGCTTGGTAAGCGCGCATTCCTTTTTATTTTCCATTTTTCCAGTTTGTCTGCATATTTTTGGAAGACGATTGATTTTGTTTGACATTTTTCTTTGCTCACAGCATTCTCTTCTAGGGTGGTCAGCATTATTTAAATAAGCTCAGGTATCTGATGCCCCATCAGCCCTCAGAGTTGAGCCCCAAAGTCATTACCATTAATGAGCAGTAACCTGCCGTGGCGACAAGTATTTTTCAGGAGTGGAGTTGTTAGAGCCATAGCAAACCCACCAGCAATCCCAGGTTACAAAAGTGCACCATGCAGATTAGTCCATTGCCTCTTACACTGGCACAGCAAAAAGAGGGTGGACTGGTGACTTAGGGATGGCGAGGTTGGCCAACCCAACTGGAAGAGATGGTGCCTCCAGCCTTGAGGTGTTCAGAGCCCATGTAGCTTCTGCACTTCCAGGACAGGGAGGCTGGGGAGGGAAGTGAAGAACCCCAAGCCCCCAGACAGGCTATGTTAGGTGCCAGGGAATGGCAAATGCATTTGAGCAGGGTGTCCCCATGCCATCCCCAGGCTAGAAGTAAGGGACCAGCCCCATGTGGGGCAGAGAAGGACGTCTCTGTAGGCTGCAGGGAGCTGCTGTAATTATGCTAACCTTCTCTTTCTCTCTTTCTCTCTTTCTCTCTCTCGTTTTTGGTTTTGTCTAGGTGGCTTCACCATCACAGGTATGGATTTCTGCTCTTCCCCTGCACCCCCTGCCCTTCCCTCCCTCAATGGCCATATGCTCATCCTGCTCTTTCCTCTTGATTTCCTCTTTGCTTTTGTTTCACCCTGGAGGGAAACTCTGGAAGGGTAAGCAGGCGGTGAGGCCACCCTCGCTAACACCGCGTCCTCTCACAGTGCACTCAGCCTGCTACACGTGTGGCACCAGTACCACCCTCGGCAGGGAATGGCGGCTGGAAGAAGGTCCAACAGCTCGCAGAGCAGCCCCTCAAGAGCACTGTCAGCAATCCTTGAGGCTAACAAGGCTCTGGCCACGAGGCCAGGCCCTCCAGGCAGCTCTGCAGACGGGGGCAGCCGGGTGGGAGCCACGCTAACCCCGTGTGCAGTAGGACATAGAGTTTACTAACGGCACAACGTGGGCGTGCGCGGGGCGTGTGGTGCCTCCTGCTGATCTCCTTTTGGTCACTCTGGTAGGCAAACCCGTCTTCAGGAAGGTACAGGCTAGAGAGCGTCCTCTTCCTTGCACCGTGGTCACCATCCGAGGTACCCAGGGGCAGTGGCGGTCTAACACAGACTGATCGGTGTGTTTGTCTACTGACCCAGGCAGATTAACCCATTCCTCCAGTGAACGCAGCCCCTCTTGGGCCCTGACGGCCTTCTGATTATCCCCAGGGTGGGCCAGCAGAGAGCAACGTGGGGGTCTGCACAGGGATGGTGGCAAAATGTCCCCCACCCCAAAGTCGCAAAGATGTTGGTGGAGGTGCAGAGCTCTTGCAGCCCTGCCACTGCCACCTCTCTCAGGTTTGAGGCCAGGCCGTGCCCTGGGGATGGCTGTTCCATCCAGCCCCATGTTCTCCAACTTCCAGGCTGCTCTCGCTCAAGGTCAAGCACTGCTCAGGTGGGTCTCATGCCCATCTCCTGGGGCATACCTTGGGCCTGGCTGTGGCATACCATGGTGTGCCCATCTCAGGCCTGGGGCTGCTGGCAGCCCTCTCTGGTAGCAACGGAGTGATAAAAATGTCCCAGCCACACCTTGCTGCAGACCTAGAGGGCTGGGAATTGGAGCAGCTTTAGTGGTGATCTGTTCCCTCAGATCACAGCAACCCTGTGGTGAAGCAGCAGTTACCAAGCGTTTGTTCCTCAGCCCAAAGGGTGAATTTGACTCTTCCTGAGGTTGGACGAGTTGCAAAGCTCTCTGGCTAGCATTTCCCAGCAAAACTACTTTGTCTATTGCTCCATGTCCTCCTCCTTCTTGCCTGCCCTGTCGCTCATCCTCCCCCCCAAAGACCCTTCTTGACCTCCCTCCTGATGGGAAGCCAGCTCCGGGGAGTGGCCAGCTGGGCCTGGCTCACAGGCGGGCTCTTTGCTTTACAGAGGAGAACGAGGAGAAGCAGCCACTGACCAGCAAGGAAGAGGAAGAGCGTCGAATTGCAGAGATGGGGCGCCCAGTCCTGGGGGAGCACACCAAGCTCGAAGTCATCATTGAGGAATCCTATGAGTTCAAGGTACTGCTCGCATCTCATGCCCTCATCCTTCATCTCCTCTGGCTGGAAATCCACCCCCATCTGGCAAACAGATGCTAATGGCATCGCAGCAAAGCAAGGCCACTCTTGGTATCACAAGGTCTCAGACAACTGTCTGTGGTTATTGTTATACAAGCACATCAACTGGATGAGCCTAAGAGCTCGCTGGGCACAGAAACACTGCAGGCTGCTTTCAGATACAACCTTGCTATCACAGCAATGCTTTACACCTTAGTTACATTCAGTCTTGAGTGAGGCCCTGAGACTCCCATGGCAAAGGGCTGATGCCCTGAATGCAAGCAGTCGTTGTGGCTCTGTGGTGAAGCCTGCTCAGCATCTCCTGCCTCCCCCACTGGCACTGAATTTCAGCTCCTGAGCAGCGCACAGAGGCAGAGCCTTACTCGAGTTCCAGGTATTTACAGCGCTTTGAAGCAGCCCAGTAAAAATTCCTCCCAAGGTGTTGTGAACAACATGAGCTGCAGCACCTCAGTGCTATTTGCCAATAAACCTCTGCCGAGACCATTCAAACTCCCATCGTGAGCAGGTTCAGAAGGTTTTTTCTGAATGGCAATGAAGGAAATCGCTAATACTTAACATTTGCTGTCACTGCTGGGGCACTTGACCTGAGCTTAGCATCTGCTAAGCTTTATCCATAAGCATACAGCTGTAAGCACCAGCACCGGTGGGTTTTAGCCCAACGTCTTCAGCCTGATAGCCCCTAATTCTCTCTTCTGCATCTCCATCTGCAGAACACGGTGGACAAGCTCATTAAGAAGACAAACCTGGCCCTGGTGGTTGGCACAAACAGCTGGAGGGAGCAGTTTATTGAGGCTATTACTGTCAGCGCGGGTGAGTTTGGACTGCGGCTCCAGGTGAATTACGATCAACCCCGCCCGTGTCCCAGCTTGGCTGTAGCAGTAATACAGATCATGGTGGAGCAACGGGAGGCAAAACAGGTGGTAGAGTTCTTTACAGCCTCCGCATAAATAAGACAGCTGATTAAACCCTTCAGTGAGATCACCTTGTCTGGTGCATGGGAAACCTCCTGCAGTAAGTGTGCCCAGCAGAGAAACACCCTGGCTGCTACCAGATGGCAGAGGGGAAAACTCATTTCAGTGAGAGAGCTTTGGGGGGCAAATGCTTTGTTTAAAGTCAGAGCAGCACAGATGGTGCCAGTGGGAACCTGCAGTGCTTCCCACTCCTGGTGCTTCCTGCAGTGGGGACTGTGCTAGGGCAAGGGTGCCAAGCCCTGAAGACAGCCACTGCGTCCCCCACTGATGACCAAAAATTTGCCCTTGACCCCTTAAGTTCAGGACAGCAATGCTCCTGCTCCTCCAGCCAGCTGTAGTTATGGCTCAGCAGCCCAACAGATGCAGCAGCACATCCTGTCTGTGCCCATATCAGATCATATCTCCCCTCTCCTCGATAGCTGCCTTTCCCTCAGAAATACCCTGTTGCACTGCTTCTACAGCGGACAGTGCCACGTTTATCACTACAGGACGTGTTAGCACTCTCAATTCTGTGGAAGGGGAAAGAAGGTCTCTCCTAGATGTGGTTTTAACTGCTGGAGACATTGTAACTCACTAGCTGGATCTTACAGCCCAGCCTGGGTTCTGTGTCTGCAAGCATTAGGGCAAAATCAACCAGCTTGGATTAAATCACTGGGGAAGGCAACTGAGCCCACCTGGATAATTTTGCTTTGAAAAGAAGGGGGGAACGCTCACAGTTCCTACCTTGAGCTTTACTATACAGGGCAAACTCTGCCCAGCACAAATTAATTACAAGTGAAGGCTGTACCATTTACCCTTTGCATCCGAAAATGAGGACAGTACATCGTGCAGCAGCTATCCCCTCAAATTGCCATCCTTCCCTTTGTAGCATAGTTATTCTTAGAGCCTCCAGCCAAAACCTCCTATTATTTCAGATACAGCATGAACATATCACGCAAGACAATCCTCGCTGCAGGTTTTATAGCTAATATGGCTAAAATAATCTATGCCAGAATCAATTATTTAATTGCATCCCAAATTAAAGCAAAGATAATCGCTGGTACTCGGATCTCCTCTCTGTGACGCATGTAAAGACTGCAGTTATGTGAAAGCCCCGTTGCTGCTGTGCCTTGAATACACAGCTACCATCAGTGCTGATGCTTAATAGCCATTTAATAAGCGTGGTGTAATTTGGTGGACATGAGCTGTCCCTTGCATCTGGGAAAGAGAAGTTTGTCCCTACATTTTTGCTAGGATTTAGTTCCTGAAGCAAAAACATCCTGGAATTTCTGATCTTATTCCTGAATGTGTCACCGACCAGCCTTGCTCTGTGTTTCCATTCACCTTACCAGGATCTGGCCAGCAATTCAAAAGAGAGCCATTATTCCTGCTTAACAAAATGACAGACAGATATGGATGAGCGTTATGACAGTGGCACTCATGTTCACTTTTCAGTCTGTTTTATCATCTCCCCAAAGATCTAGATCCACAGCAGTCCTGCTGCCAAGAAGCTTGGGAAGAGGATTAAAATACCTGCTGCAAAATTACAGTTTCAGCACAGCACAGTGCATCCTGCCAGTAGCAGCTTTTGTGCAACAAGCAAAAAAAAAGCCAGCATAGGCTTCCCGGGCTGAAAAAATGTTCCTTATCTCCTCCACAATACACGGGAATAGGTTATTCATATCTGCCAAAATAATAACACCATACCTCTGTTCAGCTACTGTTTCTGCCACAGTGAGTGCAGTGCTTTAAAGCTAACCAACACATGATTTTCCATCAAGTTATCCAGAGACACCAAGTTTACATGCTGGTCTTGATCTGCAAAAGTGCTTTGAAGCCAAACGATATGTGAGCAATGTTGCACCCCAGCAGGGTGCTGAGTAGGACTTTTCCCAGGCTGGTTATTGCCTTATTTAGCCAAATTTTGCAAATCTCCAAAGATGAAAATGTTCCTCACGCAGAGTAGGTGTTCCAGGGCTTCACCACTCTCCTGGAAGAGACATTTCTCCTGATGTTATCTCCTGACCCTCACTTTGTGGCTGTTGCCCCTTGTCAGTGCCAGTGGGACTTTTGTTCTATCTTCTGTGTATATGCCTCCCCCCAACCGCTTCCTGAGAATGATGCCATGTCTTGATCCCCCGGATGGCTTTTCATGGCCACCTTCGCGTCGAGGCAGAAAGCAGGTGTTGTTCTGAGCAGTGACAGAGGAAGCAGTATACCAGCAGCTTTCCCTGGTAGCTCTGTTGTCATGGCATGGAGCCCCAGTTTGCATGTGGGATTAACGGGCACCTATGGATGAGTCTCCTTCTGGGATGGGTGAGTCTAACCAGGCACTGGTTGTTCTCTCCAGGGGAAGATGATGATGACGATGAATGTGGGGAGGAGAAGCTGCCCTCCTGCTTTGACTACGTGATGCACTTTCTGACCGTCTTCTGGAAGGTTCTTTTTGCCTTCGTGCCCCCAACAGACTACTGGAATGGCTGGGCCTGCTTCGTCGTCTCCATCCTCATGATCGGCATCCTGACAGCGTTCATCGGCGACCTCGCGTCCCACTTCGGCTGCACCATCGGCTTGAAGGACTCGGTCACTGCAGTCGTGTTTGTCGCACTGGGGACATCGGTGCCAGGTAGGGACAACAGCAGAATTTGTTGTCAGTGTCCATCCCTGCCCAGTCTAGTCCAGGGTTTGGGCTGGGAAAGCCAATGAGGTCCTCGGCTGTGCTCTGCAGAACCCAGTGAGGGGCAATTGGAGATATACATGGGAGTTGTTTTTCAGTCTCAGGTGGGACAGGAGGACCAAACCAAATTTCACTCCCCTGGAAATGCTTTCAAGGGTCTTCCCTTTTGCAAAGACTCTGAAGTCTCTATTTCTGTGGACAGCCTCCATAACATTTCTTTCGAAGTAGGAAATCAGTCTTTGATTAAAATGCTGCCTGTGTTGGCCATCCTGTTCTTTCTTTCTGAACGTCTGCTCCTTTGACGTTGTCTCCCAGGTGAGGTGGGTGCTTGCTTGTATGCAGGGTGCTCTGCACAGGGACTTCTGCATGAGACCAGACTCAGCTTTGGTTCAGATTGATCAAATGAGGCTACTGAGTCAAAGGGGAGCTGCTAGAAATGTCCCTTGTGAAACCTCTGGAAGACCCTGTCCCCGCAGATGTTCAGAGATTGTGCTGACCATGCAGTCTGGTTCCCAGAGAAAGGGCTCTAACCCAACCTGACCACCCCCTGCTTCAGTCTCACCAGTCCCAGACTTCCAGTGATCAGCACTCAGGTGCCCAAAGATCTTGAAACCAGCTTAATGCTATCAAAGCCCAAAAGACAATCAACAGAATCAAGAGGAAGGGCAGATTTAGGCAAGGAAAAGGAGCATTTTTTAGACTTCTGGCAGTAGAGTTTCTAGGTGTGAGTTTTGCTGGGCTGTCTCATAGCCTCAACAGTCAAAATCTCCCATTCTGTTTTTGTCGACAAAAGTTGACATTTCAGGAAACAAGAGAAAGTGGGAAATTGTTTTGAGGATATATTTGGCTATTCTTGCTTGAACTAGAAGACATTTACAGATGGCGTGGTGTTAGCTGGGCACCTGGGTTTGCATGTAGAACCAACACTTCCCTACGGCACAGGACAGCATCGTATTGGTCAGCTGGACATGAGGTCTGCAGTGTAAGAGGCCAGTCGAGTTTGTCACTGATCTTTTGCTGTTGAAGCTGGTGGAATGCCTGGGCAAGTGTGCACAGGTTTTTCATCCATGTTAAAGGGGTGAAAGATAAGCGCTTGTTTACCCAAGTGTCAGCGTCTGCACAAGACACTGGAATTTAGTGAGGGAAAAGGCACTGGAGATAAATCATTAAAGCAAACACAGAAACACAAATACAGAACTTCAGCAGACCTGACAGATGGAGACAAACAATTCTGGCTCCCACAAAGCTCTTCCAACCTTTTCAGTTTTCAGGAAGCCAACCAATTAGTGGATGGGGACAAGAGGCCAATACACAGTGGTACTGGGAAGGGCTGTCTTAGCTTGAAGCACCATGGGGCATCTGGGGGCCATACTGGGGGCATGCCCCATATTTCTGGACTTCAAGATTTCCTTTTTGGGATTTTCTGGACCTTGACTGTCCTTTCTCAAGAGTGCTTGTAGATGGGGCTCTACCCTTACCCAATGCTTTAATTTCCCCAGTGATGTTTTTGACATATGTCTCCGAGATGCCCTTGCTACCTGCCTGTTTCCTGAGGGTTTTTCTCCACCTTCCTTTTGTAGACACGTTTGCCAGTAAAGTAGCAGCAACTCAGGACCAGTATGCAGATGCCTCCATCGGGAATGTTACCGGGAGCAACGCTGTGAATGTTTTCTTGGGCATCGGAGTGGCCTGGTCCATCGCAGCCATC
Organism: Penelope pileata; assembly: GCA_013396635.1. Taxonomy (NCBI): domain Eukaryota; kingdom Metazoa; phylum Chordata; class Aves; order Galliformes; family Cracidae; genus Penelope; species Penelope pileata. Next base: position 5,212,593 of record WBMW01000972.1, read on the forward strand.
TATCACGCGGCACACGGACAAGCCTTCGAAGTCTCACCTGGCACTCTGGCCTTCTCCGTCACTCTCTTCACCATTTTTGCTTTTATCAGTGTAGGTGTGCTGCTCTATCGGCGGAGACCCGAAATCGGAGGTGAGCTGGGCGGGCCGCGGACTTCCAAGCTGCTCACATCCTCACTCTTTATCCTCCTCTGGCTCTTGTACATATTCTTCTCATCTCTGGAAGCCTACTGCCACATAAAAGGCTTCTAAAGGAACAATCAGAGATAGTAAATATATATATATCTATATGTATCTATATAGAGCAATATATAGGTATAGATATAGATATAATGCTGTGTATAATGAACAGAGAAAGAATAAAAGAGATTTGCCATGTTCACACACCTGCTGACAGAAAGCAGCTTTGGAACATCCTTTGAACTCGACAGGATGCCAAAGCCAGCTGGACCCCTCCTCGGGGGTCCCCTCTTTGCAACTCTACCAGCGAGAGCAGCCAGCAGCCCCTGAGCCCTTTCCCATCGCTCCCATTGACTCTGGGAGGATGGATGCAAAGGCGAATGGGGCACGTCGGCACAAGAAAGGCCAAGTGGCTGGCGAGAAGTGGAGCCAGTGGGCAAGGGAAGGAGAGGAGAGCAAGGGTCGCATCCTCTGACCATCCTTCATCTGCCTTCACCACTTGGGAACGTCCCCGCTGGCCCTGTTGGAAAGAAGCAAGAGACCAGACTGAAGACAAGGGGAAACTGGGAGCCTTCTAAGGATAGAAAACAACCATTTTCATCATTTGTTGTTGGTTTGTTTTGTTTTGGTTTTTTCATTTGGACATGTGTACAATTAGCATTCCTCCCCCCTCTGTGTTCCCTTTCCCCTTGCCCTCCATGCTTTGGGGACGCAGCCTTGTGTCTGGCATCCTGAGCTGAGGTCCCACCTCATCCCTCCCTGGGCATGCTGTCATGGTACTATTAACATTTGCATGAACGAGACAAACCCTGTCTGTTGTATATAGCATCCTAGAGCGATAGTCCTTCCAGCTGTGTGGGTTGAGCATTGCTGATACAAGTGTTTTCTTTTCACCTTGTTTTATTTATTTTAGTTAGTTTAGTTTCTCCCATAAGTTTGGGGTGGTTTTTTTTTTGGTTTGGTTGTTTGTTTCCTCTTCACAGGGAGTGGAAGGAGGGAAAGCTCTCCCTGCTCCACACGTGGGTCCCTGAGAAGCAATAACAGCCACATGGACGTAGGCTTTCTGTGTCCTTGGAGGCCGAGGGACAGCCCCCATTTCTGAGTGCTAAGCCATCAGGACCAGTCCTCGGGGCTGCTCCTTCCCCACAGCCATTTGGTGGCAGAATGATTCAGCACAAGGCCTGTAAGGAGATCTCCTCACGTGCCATGTCAGGGCACAGCCCTGGCACAGAGGTGAGGGGCTGGTGGCCATGGCCAGGGTGACAGGGAGGAGGCAGAGCAAAGGGATGTGTCCGGCACCCAGCGGGCCGTGTCCCCTCTGAAACTGATGGAAAGGGCACAATAGGGCCTTTTCAGGATGCTGGCAGTGTTGGTGGATGTCCCCTCACCCACAGCTCCCACCAGGCATCCTGGTGGCCCAGCCAGGCAATCCTCAGCCTGCACATCCACCAGTGAGCTTCTCCAACCTGGCTGGAACCTCTGCACCATAACCCATGGGTTGGGGTATTTGTGTTAATTATGAACAATCTGCAGAAACTTCAATTAACCTGTTGTAAGATTTTTCTCCAAGTCTGAAGATTTTTTTTTCCTTGTCAATCCTTTTTTTCACTTCTGAAGGGTTACTGTGGTTTTCTTTTTGGTTTCTCATTGCTTTAGGGGAGAAATTGAACACAGATGCAGATTGTTCAGGTCTGTGATTACCTTTATGTACAATGATTTCATTTTCATTTGTTTGCCTTCGTTGATTTTTCTTTGTGTGTATTGCCCACCACTATAGGCAGTGAGTCCACTAATTGTGATGATCCTTATCAATGGTACACAATGCACAGACAAATAAAGTTTGCAATGATTCCTCATGGACCCAGTAGTGCTCCTGCATATTCTCTATGGAAAACCCTCCCCTTCCCCACTGTTGTCCCCCTGTACGTTGCACCCATCTCTTATTTCTTCATCGCTTTGCCTTCATTGTATTTCTGCTGCCGACGGGGGCACCAAGGCCCCCACGTGCCCACTCCTGCACCGTGGGAGAGGATCTCACGCCTTCACCGGGCTGCACAGGCCTTGCCCTTTCCCAAAAACCTGGGGCTGCTTTGTGCCACCCGCTCTGCCTGCGAGCTCTCTGCATCCCCCAGGATGAGCACAGGTCAGGCGTCAGCATTGCTCAAGCCAAGCTGATGCCTTCCCCGGGCGGTGAATTGTGCAAGCGGAGCAGCTCTCCTGACCCAGTAATTACATCTTCTGAAAGGTGATGCTGGTATTTCGCTCTCATCATCCTTTGCTTCTCCGGAATGAACTGCACTCACTGAAGTCATTAACAAGTCAAATGGGACTTGTGCAGCAGCGCAGTTTAACAGGCAGTAAATAACCGTTCTGCCCAAAGAGCCTTCCAGTGGGGATGATGGAGCACTGCTTGCTTAGGACACGGCCTAAATCACGCAGTTAATGCCAGCCTTGTTTATGCAATTACTCTCCGCCAGCCACATGCTTCTGGCATCCGTAACGAGCTCATGCAGCTTGAGGCCTCTTTGCCCAGCAGACCGCACTCCTCAAGACACACAGGCTCTGGACATCCCCAGTTTTTGGGATGTTTTTCTCCCTTTTTTCATCACTTTCTTCAAGGACAAGAGGGCAGAGACAGGCTGGAGGCCCTTTCTGGTAGGGACGTGCCTCAACTACGCCAAGCACCTGGATTTGGTCTCTGAATTCAATGTGCTATTTATCTCTGCTACAGGCAAGGAGGAGAAGACCGGCGTGTGCATGCCATTGTTAGGGTTATTTTTAAACACTTGGGCAAGAAGCGAGAGTGGTGGTACTGGGGCCACGTACATGCCTGGGGAGGAGGCTCGGCCGCCGTACTGGCGGGAGCACACAGAAAGTGCCAGCATGCCAGAGGCAGAGAGAAAGCTTCACGCTGGAAGGAGTTATTCTGGGAGAAGCCTTTGCAGGATTTTTCCATGGGCTTTGGAACCTGTGCCCATCCCGGGTGGCACGTTTGCAGAGCACCGGGAGCCTCCCTGGCCTCGCAAGACGTCTGGCCACACACACATGCACAGCTGCGGGAAAGCCTGTTTATCTTGTAAAAACTTGACTGGTGCAGGAAAGCATTCAGAGGCATCTGTATTCTTGCAAAATGCAGCGAGGGACAATAAATACAGCCAGATTCCTCACCTTTTAAGGACTTGAGCCTTCCTCCTTTTGGAAGCAGAGGTGCCAAGCTCCTTGCCAGCCCTGGCACAGAGGGATGTGAACGCTGCTGACGCAGACGCTGCCGGCAGGATGTCTGCACAGGGACGGGGTAGCACCTCAGGGTCCCCCCACAGCTGGAAACCCCATTTAGGGGCTGCCACAGCATGTGCCCCCACCCCGAATGCTGTGACTGTGATCTGGCAGTGGGACACAGCGACAGCGATGCCCCCAGCATCCTGGGTGTGAGGACAGGCAAGCAGTGACCACCGTGCACGCTGCCAGGTCACAGAGGAGAAGGCAGGCATGCAGAGCCTCTCCTGCTTGCTTTTACTGTCCCCCATTCACGGGGGTGTTGGAAGATTCAGCGTTTCTGCTGAATTTCCTTGTTATCAAGGCCCGCAGGTGCTGTCGTCCCCCCTGCCCAAGCACTTCAGAGCAAACTGCTGTAAGTGGGGGCTCGAGGTCTGCCTCAGCTCCCTCGCCCCAGAAAAGCGCCCGTTCTCAGCACTAAGTGTGCTAAGAATTACCCGCCTTCTCCCCATTACAGTGGGCAGAGCTTGATCGAGGCCCAGTCCTGCTGTGTGGTGATAGCATGAGGCTGCTCAGAGCAGGTGGGAGACCACATCCTTGCTGTGAAACCTCCAGGTGCAGTGGCTGCTGATCCTTAGCGCTCCTGAATCCCCATGGGACATGGAGGACGTCCACAGGGCTCTCCCCCTGCGCCCCTTGGCCTCTGTGTGGAGGTTGGATTTATTTCCTCTCCTTTATCCCTAACTCAGAGCCTGTCCCAGGCTGATTTGGCAGTGATGCCAGCTTTTGCAGGCTGCTGGCTCTGTGGTAGCCTGGTCTCGCTGAGCACCGAGAGCTGCAATTAGCAGCCAGACTCCCCTGAGCAAAGGAAAACGAGCCGGCCCCTCCCGTGTCCTCACCTGTTTGCTCCACGCACCTTCCCCCTCCTTCCCAAGTGTATTTTTTCCCCTAACAAGCACCCTGCTCCCCAGGAGGCTCAGCAGGAGGCTGGGCTCGGCAGGTAACCCATCCCTCCTCCTGAGGAGGCCATGGCTCAGCAGCGGGGCCAGACAGCTCTGTGTGTGCCTGGAGGGGAGAAGCGGGGGCATCAGTCACGCAGGGGGAAAGCCACCTCGGGAGCAGAGGGCAGAGCACGGAAGCTGCTCTCACAGCCTCACTAGAGGCTTCCACCAGCGAGACAGCACCAGGCCCCTGTTAGGGCACAAGGCAGAGCTCAGCAGCACTCCTCAGCCCTAAATCCCAGGCGCAGGGCAGAGGCACGGTGCCCGGTGGGCGCTTTCCTGCTCCCTCATGACAGCCCCCAGCTCGAGTCTCCCCATCTCCTGGCGCGCGGTTCCTTGTCGGCTCACACGATGCAGCTACACTTATTTGAAAAGCCATACTATTTGTTGGTACGACTCTTTTCTGACTGTCGATTTATATATATATTTGTTGATAAAAAGAGGTCATCTTGGGAGACGCTCGTAGTCTACTGGGGGATGATCACCCAGTGCTGTATATTCTGTACATGCTGTATAAACAAAGCAAAGTATTTAAACCTAAATGTTTGTGGGGAGGGGGGAGGCCAGTACCGGGCCGCCTGGCATCCCCGGGGTGAGTGGGGACGCAGGGACGGGACCCAGCTGAAAAACGGGGCAAGGCCCGGAGCTGCAAGGCCACATCCGAAGCCAAGGTGACGCCGCAGGTCCTGTCCCCGCCGGCGCCTGGCTGTCCCCACAGGCAGGGCCACAGAGCTGTCCCACGCTTCCCATGGCCCACGGCTTTGGAAACCATCGGAGACAGCCGTGGTAGCCTCAAGAAATTGTGCTAAGCTCATCTATTTTTATATTTGTGGTGTTTTCCAATTCATTAGAGAGTAGTAGTGAACAAGTAGCCCGATAGCTGAAAGTGAAATACTCACAGTAAATATACGACCGCGGAAATTATTTGTAATAATAATTTATTTGAAATATTCTGCCAAAGATAGCTAACGATCTGTAAAATGTCGTTTCTCTCTTTTTGCTCTGAATGTCATTGTGAAAGCACCTTTCTTCCTGCTCTCTTTGGAAGTTTTGCTTTTTTGTTTGTTTGTTTTTGTATATTTAAGGACAACAAAAAAGGCCAATGATTTTTTTTTTAATTTTTACCAGAGCAGTAAATAGAGTAGCAGGGGGACACAGGGGGATGCAGGATGACTTTTCACTGGTCGGGTGACAGATGGGACACAGCAAAGGGGATGAGATACAGGCATGTCCTCCCCCTCCCCACCCCCTGGGTCATTCTGTGGGATTAGGTTGGGCCCCCAAAGCCATCCCCGAGGGATCGTGCTCCAATGGCACCGCACGCCCACCCCACGATGCCTCCAGCCAGGCATAGGGTCGGGGCCCCAGCGGGTGTTGGGTTAGCCAGGGAACAAGCTGCCCAGAACAGTCTGCTCAGAAATTTTTTACTTTGTGTGTAGGGAAAAGTCTTATTTCCCTTCTTCATAGTTTCCTCCTGAAAGAGCTTTTCAGCGCTAGAAAAACACCTCCCATCACCGTTTGTGATCCTTAGGCCTGTCACACTGGGAGTTCATCCGTGAGACCCCACCGTACCAGAGGTACTTTCGGCCGAGGTCTTTGGTTGGTTGGGTCATTGGGTCGGATTTTTTTTTTTTTTTTTTTTTTTGTTTTTGACGGGGGAGCCGTCTT
>WBMW01000972.1:5218711-5242064 GCA_013396635.1 Penelope pileata
GCGATCGGTAACAAGGCAGCGGGCTGGGAACGGCTCCCGCCTGCCCTTGGAGGCGGGGGCACAGCGGGGCCGGGGTGAGCGGGGTCATGGGGAGCAGGGGATGGAGCCCTCGGGGGTGGCCGCTGCGAGAGGAGTTGGGTTTCTGATCACTGTGCATTTTGTTAATTAGTGAACTCAAATAGTTTTATTTTTACCAAAACCAATGAACAGATAATCTTTATTCCAGTAAAGACAACTGTTGACTTGATATATATATATATATATTATTTGAATGGTTTATATCCTGTTGCTCTAACTGCATAAAATGGAAACATGTTGCAAGGTGTGCCATCCCAATGTACGAAATAAACGACTTTTCCCTGCATGCTGCCTGGGTATGTTGTGGCTTGACTTACGAGCTCCATTTGAATTGCCTTATTCAGAGGTTGTGTGTTACCCACCCGGGGAATGGCCTGGCACTGTCCGTCCCATCACACGTGTACTCGGTGCTGTGTCGTGTCCGGTTCAGACGAGCTGTCCGTCATCTGTGTGCTTCGTGGGAGACCTTGACCTTGTTAAACCGTGCTATGTAAACCTCATTGCCTGAAGTAGCCAGAGTTGTACAAATCAGTGTCTTCAGCTGTTTTCCTAATTTTATCACATTTCCTAAACACGAAATATAGATGTTTGTAAATTCTTCATTCATTTCGTCTATCTTTATGTTTTTTTAACCCGGCGAAGGCCTCGGGCCTTAGGGACAGATGCTGATTGCCGTGACCGTTTCTGGCTCGGCGGGACGGGTTTCTGCAGCACCAGCGCTCGGCCCTGGGCACTCCGTGTCACCAACGCAGAAACCCATGAAACCACACAGACGCACCTGTGCTGGGGCTCTGGGGCTGAGCTATTGCCTGCCCACCTGGAGGAGCGCCTCGAACCTTTCCGTGCCCCCAGCCCTGAGCTCGGGCACGTGTCGGGCCGGGAGGGCACGGGAAGGGGTGGCAGGGCGGGGAGCCCGGCCTGGGGAACGCTGGATGGAGAAGTGATGAAAACAGGCACGGCTCGCTTTTTTCAAAAATTAAACTCCTAATGGCATTTTAACCCTATTTTAAAACGCATTTTTAAGCGCAATTTTCAAATGTAATTTTTAAAAAATGCGATCTAAAAATGTTATTTTATAGTTGATTTTTTTTATATGCACAATTTTTAAAGCCGCCCCGTTCTCCGCGCGCTCTCCGCGCAATCCCCACGGCGCTACGCTGGCGCCCCCTGCGGGGGGGCGTGTCCCTGCTGCCGGCCCCGCCCCCCGCCCCCCATTGGCTGCGGGGCGGCTGAGTTTCCCGCGCGCGCGCCGCGGCGGCATGGCGGGGGAGCGGGCGGTGGGGCTGGTGCGGGAGCTGCACCGCGCCACGGGCGGGCGGCTGCCGCCCTTCCGGGTGAGCGGGGCCGGGGCACGGCGGGAGCGGGACGGGGAGCGAGCCAGCCGGGGGCGGCTCGTCCTCACCGGGTGTGTGCCGTGCTGCAGGCGGAGGAGCTGCGGCAGGCGCTGGAGGAGATGCGGACGCTGTACGAGCGGAACCAGGCGGATGTGTGAGTGCCGTGGTGGGGCCGGGGGGGCGGTCCCGCGGAGCCCCCGGCGCCCTGTAACGGGGCTCCTCCTCCTCTGCCAGGTCCGAAGCGAAGGCGGGGAGGACGGATCTTATTTTCCTGATCCGGTTTCGGCACTGCTGCCTGCTCCGCAATCAGCGCTGCATCGTGGCCTATCTGTGAGTGTTGTGCACTGGGGGCCGGTCCACCTTGCCAACCTCGTTCCCTCCTGTTTTTAACTAATAAACAGGCCAAAACCGGCGTCTGTTAGAGGAAGGAGGGTGGCCTAATCAGAGCTTTCATCCTCTGCTGTGATGGCAAGCCAGCATTGCATCAGCCAAGATGCTGGGTTTGCCCCGTCCTCCCCAGGTACGACCGGCTGCTGCGGATCCGGGCGCTGCGCTGGGAGTATGGCAGCATCCTGCCCAGCGCCATCCAGTTCCACATGTCAGCCGAGGAAGTGAGTCAGCCTTCTCCTGCACTGTTCCCCTCTTTCCATGTACTCCTCCCAATGGATTGTTTAGTACAGTCAAAACAGAGTAACCTTTTTTCCCCTGTTATAAACCTAAGACACTTGATATCCCTTACTGTAAATACAGATGTGTTTCTTTGTGCTCCAAGGATGCAGTCCCCAGTGGATGCTGAGTGCTGCTTGGCCACTGGAAGGATCACATGCTCGTCATCAGCTCAGACTGGCAGCCAGCAGAACTTGTGTCTCTGGGTGTTGCTCTGAAGTGCTATCCTTAGACTGGAGTACAGTAGTACTGTCAGCACCTGTGCTAGCCCGAATGCAGATTGCCGTGTTCTTCCCGTTAGAAGAACTCGTGCTCACCTTTGGCTGCCATTAGAGGAGAGCTCTGCCAGCACAAACTAGATCTCGCTCCTCAGGGACCTGTCCTTCAGCACGGGCTGTGTGGCTTTGCCTGAAGGATTGCTGTCATTGTCTGCAGGTGGAGTGGTTCAACCGCTACAAGAAGTCCCTGGCTACCTACATGAGGTCAGTGGGAGGAGAGGAGGGGCTGGACCTTACCCAGGACATGAAGCCTCCTAAAAGCCTGTACATCGAAGTAAGTGCGAGAGCGGTGGTTTCTATCTGTGAGTCTTTTAGAGAATTTCACCTCCATCCCAATTAGGAATTACGTTGAGCAAAGCCTTCCAGAGCACCGAAGCTTCCATGAGCTCTTATGCTTCCCTGTTGAAACTCTGCCTGCTACTGTTTTATTTCCTCTTCTCCTGAGGGCTCAAAGCATGTTGAAACATGCGTTACCAGTCTGCAGGGGATTGGAGTGGTAGGGGTGAGAGGTCTGAATCAGGGGGAAAAGTTTTTGCACCTTTTATTCTGCAGAAATTCTTCCTCTCAAAGACCTCTTCAGATCAATTAGAAACCTTGTTCTCACACCAAGCATTGTCAACTAAGTGTTGTGGGGGCTGTTCTAAATGGATTTTGACAGATGAGGCTATAAATCGTTTTATGCAATTGATACAAGGCAAGAAAAAATGAAAAATGACTTCAGAGTCAGTAACTGTAGTGCTCTGTTCTCTTAGCAAGAATATGTAGAGGCAATCAGCCTGCCCTTTAGAAAGGTTTCACTGTGTGTGGGAAGGTTCTGGAAACGCTGCCACTGTTGTGCAGTGCTGCCCTTCCCCTGGTCTGCCCACTGGTGCTTCTCGCTGCAGGCAGAGGCAGGAAGAGAACGTCAGGTAGAGCCCACAGACTGTGGGATCAGTCTGGTTTTGCACTTCCAGGCAGCTCTGTGTGAGGAGGGTCCACACTTAGAGTTGCACAGCACGTGTTTTAAATTGGCGGCGATGTCTGATGTATTCCATGGGAGGTGTGTTGATGCAGAGACAGCTGCCCTTCTGCTTTGCAGGTGCGGTGTCTGAGAGACTACGGAGAATTTGAGATCGATGATGGCACCACTGTCCTGTTGAAGAAGAACAGCCAGGTATCCATGACAAGAAAGCAAGGTCCTAAATCCTTTCCTGTTCTTTTCCTTCCCTTCCACTCCTGTGACATCCCCCTCTCATCCCACCTTCACAGTATGTCACAGTTCCTGTGCACGACTCCTTCTGCATGCTGCAGTTGTGCGTGGGTTGTCTGCATGCCCCAGCACTGCAGCTCAGCCCTGCAGCTCAGCCCTGCCTGATGTGGTGCTGTGATGCAGCAGAACTGGCCGTGTAATAACAAATCCAGTCTGCCTGGATTTCAGGGAAAATCTGTGTGTTTCTGTGCAGCACTTCTTGCCCCGCTGGAAATGTGAGCAGCTAATCAGGCAAGGAATCCTGGAGCACATTCTGTCATAAGGATGCGGGACAGGAGGGACAGCCTTTGTCTGGTGGCCTGTGTACAATGGGGAGTGAACCCTGGTGTGTGCAGGACATCAGCCACCTCAGCGTTCCTGCACAGAGCAACCTGCAACTCCTTGTAACAGCCTCTAAAACCTGACATGAAGATCGGCTCCAAGTGGATAAAGTATGCAAACTGTATTGGCCAGCACTTCATGTCCAAAGGGTGAATAGGAGTGATCTGGTGAGCCCAAGAATCCTGGGTCATGGGCTGGGGGGTGGAGGGAGGCTTCCAAACCCCACAGCTACAAGCAGGGTTTGTGAATGCAGTTTTGCTTGGAGCAGTTCTTTGTTCACACTGTGCCTTTGGGAGTGGGAGACTGACCAGTTGTGCTCTGGTAGCAGGGAGAGCTCTATAGCTGTCAAATAAATTGAAGGCTGAAGCAGTTCTTTTAAGAGTTCTTCACGAGTCGATGTTATGTTCATAAAACACGCTCTGACCTGGCTCTTTTGTTCAACTCATTTTGACCATGCAGGGTGATGCTCAACTGATCATCTAGGTGTCTCAGTGAACTCCAAGTGTCACCAACTCCAGCGGAGTGACTGGAGTGACTCCAGTGACTGGAGCCTGACTCCAAGAGCTTATTTCTGTCACTAGACACAAAGCTTTGTCTCCCATCAGAAGCATATGAATGTGGTTTCTTAAGCTGCTGAGTGAGTTGAGCACTGCAGCCCGGGTAACAGGCCTAGCCCAGGCTCCTCCCAGCGTGCGTGGGCTGTGCCTGTGGTTTCTCTGGAGTCACCTTCCCCAGAGCACTGATTTGGCAGCATCCAGCGACTATTTGGAGGAGAGGTAAGAAGGGGAGCAGAAGGTTTTAAGGATTTTGTTAGCACAAATCTAAGACTGAAGAGCTACTCTCCCTATGGTTTTCCTAATGGAGCTGCTCACTTTTGAATAGTGGCTGAGACTATATTTCCAGAAACTTAAGCTCTAGATAAGATCACAAGTTGCCCCACCTGACAGAAGCCAAAAAGCGGCATCTTAGGGAAGAATGCGGGTCGAGAAGTGCCCAGGCCATCTTTGCGCTGCTCCTCCCAGCTTCAGCCAATGAACTCTACTGAGCTAACCCTAGCTTGTATTTTGCCACCCTGTCTGGGCTTTCCTTACTGTCTTCCCCAGTAGCCCTTGTCATTAGTGCTGCCCCCAAGACAAGGAAAGAGAAGACTCAGCTGTCCTCTGCCATAGCAGAAAAAGCATCCTTAGACCCAGGGCCTCCTCAGTCAGCCTCCAGCTCTCTCCTGGCATTGTCCCTGTCCTGTCCCCCATAGGAAAGGGCTGGAGAGCCTCCCTGCCCTGCCAGACTGGAAGTTAGAAGTAGTGGCTGAGTTTTAGCTCGCAGCTAATTTATCCCTTCTTGTTCTTATACCAACCACAGCTTGAGCTATATTGAAGCCCTCTTGCCTGTACTGACTCTCAGCCTCTGCTTTACCACCCTGATGTAAGCAGGCTTCTCTAGTCTCTGTCCTGCAGGAACCACCACAGCCCCTTGAGAATCACAGGAGTCCTTTCAGAACAGCAACCATAGCCCCCATGTGAGCACCCCCAGCTCAGCACAGAGCAAGGTAGGGGTGTAACAACAATATTGCTTCCTCTGTGCAGAGGGTAACACCCTGGGCTGATCAACAGATCTGGTATTTACTCATATGAATGCTTGGCTTTGTGGCATTTTAGATGGCTTATTTTGGCAGGAGCAGTACTCATTGCAAGCATGTGAAGACTAACAAGGCAGGCAAGATGCTGCATTTCACTTACTATGCTTCTTGGTCTCCTCTGGGGAAGTGCAACAAGGACAGCTTGCTGAAGTACAGTGCTGCACAGGGGACACCAACCCTGCCCTAAGCCGTGGAGGCTCAAATCAAAAGAGGGCTCTTCCCTCAGCCCCTCTGATCCACTTAGCGCAGAGGCAACAACCCAGCAACAGGTTAGTTTGGATCCTAGGCTCAGGCTTTAGGAGACTTCAGGCTCAGAGTCTCCCAGAGCCCAGGAGGAACTGTAAGGGGGAAAAAAAGAAAAAAAAAAAGTTCAACAGTTAGAGGAGGCTCTTGAAATTCAGAGCAGACTGGAGATGACAGGAGGCGCTGTTAGCATTGCACACATGAATGCCACAATACAGCTTTCCGCTCAGTGAGCCAGATGCAGGAACCTGCAAGCCCCCTCTGCCTTGGCTTTACAGGTGCAAGCATAACCTGGGAGATGGCTGCCCTATGACGACAACAGCACACACTGCCAATGGAACTGGCACCAAAGCTGCTGTTTTCAATAAGAAAATTCAACTACCCACAAAACCAGTTTCCTTGAAAGACTCTGGCTTCTCCATTTTCTACTTTCTACCCAGGAAAATCCTGGCAAGCTCAGAGACAACAAAGCTGATTTCCCCAACCCAGCCCCATTTCTCCCTTCTCACCTGACAAACCCCAGCCAGGATTGGGCTGGGTTGCCATAGCGGTGCCCCATCATGCACTCAGAGATGCTGGCGTGATTTTTCCAATGAGCTCCTTCAGCGCCAAGGCCTGCTCCTCCAACACCTCATTCTTCTTCTTGGTGCTCATCTGTTTCAGTTCAGCTTCCTGCAAGGCCATTGCGAACCCTCTGTTCTCCTCACGGAGGTCTTTGATCAACTGTTTGTTCCTGGAGAGCTGGGCCTGCAGCAGTGATAGGAGGCCTAAGGTTCACTGTCCCTTCACGGGGGTCCCAGCTCAACAGAGACACATGGCACCACCACCACTGCACTCACCTGGGTGTCCTTGAGGCGAGCTGCCCTGTCTGCTAGCAGGGCTTCAGCACTCCTCAGGTCGCGCTGCAACCCCTCTGCTTGCTCCACAGCCCTCTGCAGGAGACGCTCATGTTCTTCCTTCAGCAGGAAACAAAGCCTAGTGTTGGTCCTGGTCCCTTCACACTCGCCAAAGTGTGAATGAGGGAGCAGCAGAGGTGCTGCAGGATGCAAAGACTGGGGCAAGGGAGTGCCTACAGCAGCACAACCTTCCCTAGTTTAGCACCAACCTGTTTTTTAGACAACACACAGCTTTCCCAACGATGTTTTCTCTAAAAAATAAACTAGTGGCCTTCCCTCTCACAGTCATGCCCAGAAAAGCCCAGGGAGAGACATAATTAGGTTTCCCTGGATGCAGTTTCTGTCTGTTCATTACTTTAATTCCTTAGGTTATTATTTGCTCCATCTGTGCCTAGGTCAGCTCAACTCAACCATAGTGTCCTTAAACTGAGGATGAACTCAAGAAAACCAACACTTCATTGACCCAGTGCCCTACACTTAAAGCCAACCTACTCTGCGCAGGCTCCATCTCCATGTAGAGAGCTCAAGCTTTCTTTCCATGGCCTGAGCCAACATAGAGTCTCTCCTTTGATGGCTCCTGCCCCTCTAGGTATCTGGCCTGGAGTACATGAATAGGAATGGGGGGTGCTCCTGATCAAGAACAGGGTGGTGACTGGATTCATGAGGAATAAAAATTGCAGCTGGAACCTTCCACTCGAACCTCTGGTGGCCTTGACCACAGCTACCCTCCAGGCTGGCAGTGCTCCCTCTCTGGTACCCTTGACTAAGCTCCTGCAGCTCCCTGCTTACCTGGGTCCTGGCCAGCTGCCTGCATGCCTGCTCAGCCTGCTGCTGAAGGTTCTCCTGGAGCCGCTGAGCCCTGCACTGTTCCTCTCTCAAGCTGGTTTGCAGCTGTTCAAACTGCTTCTTTGGCACCATGTTGTTAATCTGGGCCTTGGCTTGCCGCAGCTGCAGCGCATGCTGAGTCTGGGCCAGGCTCAGGCTTGCTTTGGCTTCTAAGAGCTGCAACACAGAAAGGCAGCTGGTTACAGCTTTCTGCCAGCTGTACAGGACAGGCTGAGGGTGTGCTGCAGGTGAAGGGAAAGGTTAGACAGCACACTCAGCCCCCTCCCCAGTTCTCATGTCAGCTTGGCCACAGCAGAGCAGAAGAAGCGCCATGGCAGTGGTGCTTGCCAGGCAGTCTACAAAGCCAGGGATGGACAGTGCTGGGAGCAGCAGGAGGGTGAGTCCTTTGTCCCCCTCAAAGAGGAAGAGGACAGTCGTTTCTGGGGAAGGTGTCCAACACCAGCATCACAGGGACTGCACAGCAGCCTGCCACCCTGTCACTGACCAAACAGCACATACTTTCTCCCGTGAGGCCTCAAGTTGCTGCCAGAGCAGCTCCATCTCTGACCAACTCGCTGCATGCTGCTGGTAGTGCTCTGGCCTCAAGGCCATCTCTGCTCCTCGTGGCCACTCAGCTTCCATGGGCCTCTGGCTTTGCAGCTGTGGAAAAAAAAAAAACAAACATGCACAGAGGTTTGGAGTGAGAATAGCAGCAGAGACTTTACCTGTCCCACTCTGTCCCCACTGAGCCCCTACCCAGGAACGCTGCTGTCACCACAGGACCTTGTGTGCACCCAGGACAAGTGTCCTCACTTTCCAGCCTGAACAAAGCCCAGCAGTCAAGTTCAAGAACAGCCTTCATGGTTAAGAAAACCTACACAGACGACAACCATGGAAGAGGTTGCTGGGAAAAGAAAAGAGGGGAACAAAGGTCTGACTGTAGAGATGTGTAGCAGAAATACTAAGATTGGTATGAACACAATACAAATGGAAACATGGGTTATAAAGCTACAAGAGCAGCCTCCACTGACAACAAGGGATGCCATCCCCTAGACGTTCCCAGGACATCACTCCCAGCAGCAGTGCTGAGCAAGGTGCTGTTTCTGGGGATAATGTGTCAGCAGAAAGCCTGCATCTAACACCAGGGTGGCAATACATCTCATGGCCCGTTCCTGCTAGGCTCCCAGAAACATAGACACAGTTTTCCTCCAAAAGAAGAAAAGCACACAGTGGGTCTGTGGCCTAAGGTTTATGGAAGCTGACCTCAGCACAGGGCCACTGTGTTGCAGATGATGGCCCTGAACAGTGCAAAAAATACTTCCAGAGAAGAGTTGGCAGTTCTGAGCCACAAGGAATCCCAGGAATGGGATGAGGACTTGACAGCCTGCAATCCTAATCCACGTAAGTAATCCTGAGCAGGCCTTTTACACACACTTGTTCACAGGCTTGTGAACACGTCTGAGAGGGACCAAATCTCTGGGGGAATGAGTACAAGCAGAATTGACCTTTTTAGAGACTTTGTAGTAAGCATCACCTTTCCCTTCTGTAAAGGCCTTCACAGGCTTTTGTCACACATCTTTTCTCTAACCAGTAAGTTATAAAACAAAGCCATTTTTTCCAAGCAAGGTTAGGTCTGGATGTTTAAAACAAACATGTACATTCTCCTCTATAGGCACAGGGAGTTTGTGTCCTTCTAAACCCTGTAGCCAAGAGTCTTTCAGTGTTCATGGTTTCTTACCAACTCCATCGACTCTGCTGCTTCAGCCAGCTCTTCAACCTTCTCTCTGCCCAACTTGCTCACGTGTTTCCTGTCAGGGAAAGGGATATGATCAGCTGCAAGCTAGAGAGCAGCAAACACAGCCTCAGTTTTGGGAGCCACACATCTGATCTTGGCCTGCAAAAGGAAGCAAAACCAGGCCAAAGCAGATGTGGTCCTGCATTGATTCAGGAACAGGTGGGTGCCTCTACCCAAGAGGCATCTCAGCTCGGCTCACAGCAGACAGCTGGGGACACCCAAAGTCCTGCAACATTGTCAGAGGCCTAAAAATCAAGGTATAAAGTACAGTAGGAAAGCCAGCTTAGCAGACTCTGGGGACCATCTGCACTGGAAGCCTGGCTCCCTGATTTATGGCTCAGTGGGTGACCCCAGTATCTATTCTAAACTTTCTAAGGCCAGCAGTGGGCCACTGACTAAAACATTTACCAAGAATCTCACACTTTCTACCTTCAACACACTGCCATCCCCGCTGCCTTCTCCAAACACAGCTCCAGACCCTGTGATCTGACCTGCCCAAGCCTTTGGCCAAGACCAGCCCAGCACTAGCTGCTTTTTGCATGGGTGAGAGTGCTGGCTTTTGGAAATGGGCAATCAAAAGGCAGGTTGAGAAAGCTGAAATCTGGTAAACGCACCCGAGTGGCAGTCCCTGTCACAAGCATTAGCCATCTGCCCATTTGCCTGCCTCCCACAGCTGGCTCCTCTCTTACTCATTGTGTCTGCTGCCCTTCTCCTTCGCCTCCCTCAGCTCTTGCTGGAGTCTCCCAAGTTGATTTTTCAGCAAGCTGTTCTCCTCCAGCAGCCAGCACAGCTCTTTCCTGCAGGGAGAGAGCAAAATGAGAAAATCATACAAAAACCACAGAAAGACCCAGTTTGCTCTTGACATCTGTAAGAGAAATGCTAGGTCACAGCCTCAACCTGTGATTCAGCAGCTGGTGAAGGGCTGTGGCTGGCCCAGGAAGCACAGGTACATTGTTTGCACCTGTGCTCCCCTGTGACCAGAAGGGGTGGGCCCAGGGTGGAGCTGCCCTGGGCTCATATAAGGGCCAGCAGCAGAGAGGAGTGCCTCTCTCTCTCTCTGAGATCAGCTGCTCTTTGGAGGAGCATCATCTTGGTAGAAGATTGCCAATCATTGATTGCATAAGTCAAAACTTTCGTGAATTTTGTTTATGTCTATTGTTAAACCCTCAGATACTTTGCCTAGGATTGCAAAGAATTTGAAGCAATTTTGCTGTTTCATTTGCAAAACAGCATCCTACGTCGTTTCCTTGCTCTGCTCCCATCCTCTTTGTGAGGACAGCAAGAGCTAAAGAAATATGAGAAATATCCATCCAATAGCTCAAGCAAAATATGTAGGGACAACTAAGAGCTGTTAGAGGTGAAGAAAGGTCTCCAATGGTAGGGAAATAAAAGAGAATAAGGACAAGTAGCATCAGACCCTGAATTTTTGTGGCTTCCAGCTGCCTGAAATGAGTTTTCAAACCTGTCAAAAACTAGACTTTGCCCATCAGGACACACTTAGACTTCATTACAGGATACCAGGTGGCAAACCCAACAGCTTGACTGCAGTAGGGCCATGTCTGGAGAAGTCAGCTTGTCTGTGAGACCTCTGTGATTTTACAGTGCTGGAGACAACGGCTGTGAGACCAAATGCAAGGAAACCTCTCTGCCTCCTTGTCCTTCCACTTCTACTGGTACTCCTCCCAGCCTCCCACAAATAGTGGCCTCTATTGGATGGCAGCTCAGACCTACCCAACAGCTACTGCTAACCTCCAGGTCCCCTCAGGGGAGAGCATAGGAGAATGGCCTATCTGTCCCAACACAGAAGATGGCACTGAAGCTTTTGGCAATGAATTTGGGAGGCTGAGGAGCTGAGTGGGCAAGTTCTGCTCTCCTCTCCAAGCAAGCAAGAGCACTAGTGCACTGCGTGGTGTTTGCTCCCCCTGCTTGGCAGGACGCTGCATGCAGCAGCCACTCTGAGTCAGTTCTACATCAGGATTCACATGCTGTTCTTCCTGTGGCTTCTCCAACACCCACGTGCAGCTGTACGAGGCAGAGGAGCCGAGCACACAGTCAGCCACGTGAGCACATCCCAGCTCTCTGACCACACTCCCACAGTTACTAAAAGGCAAGCGGGGGACAGCAAGACAGAACATAGTTGCCGTTAAGAGTCTTGGGCCGACAGTTGTTAAGCAGTCCTGTGTTACACAAGGCACCTGGTCTCTTTTTCTTGCTGCAGCAGCACTCAGTTCTGTAAGCTGCCTTAGTGTTCAAACCTGCCACTCTCTTGAGGCTTTGGGATCATTTTCCAGCTACTGCACATCTCTGAGCTGCATCAGCCTCAGCCTGTTCCTCTCTCTCTGCAGGCTCCATTTTGACAGCATGACTGTCATGTTTCCCCCTGTGCTGCTATGTTGCTCTATCTCCCAGGGTGTTTTTCTTCCTCCTCTTGCCTTCCAGATCACATCTATGTCCTGCAATCCTGCTGTGTCTGCTGGGTGAAGGCAAATCTATCTTTGCTTCCTCTGTTTCCTTCCCAAGCACAGCCCTTTGTCTATTGAGATTTTGTTTCTCCATGGCTAGTGCTTTCAGCTCTGGCTCCAGCTTGTGGATTGAGCAGGCCATGTGCTGCAACAGACATCTGCACCAGTCCATCAAAAGATCTTTAATTTCTCCTCTGTTCCTTCAGTGCTGAGGCTGCAACAGGAAATTCTGGTCTACCTGCTTGCCCAAGTTTCGGGAACGTGCTCTTTTCCAACGGGAGGGCAGTTCTCAATCAAGATACATCATCCCTTGCAGTACCACAGTCCTCAACCCCTTGATCTGTGCATTATTTCCATTTCATCTTGGTGCTTTTCCCTCTCCTCTCCTCCCCCTCCCTTTTTTTTTCCATCTCAACAGCCACTATTTCGCACATCTTGACTTGCTCCCCATCCACCTTCTTCCACCTTCCCCTACATCTCTTCTTCCACAGAGCAACTGCATCCTTTTCCTTCTGGTCCCACATCTGCCTCTCCTGAGCATGCTGTTCCCTTGGAGCCTTTACTATTGGGAAATCACTTCCTCTCACACCAACGTTGCTGCTACAAAGCCTTACAGCTGTCCTTATGCTGGCGTTCACTCCACAACTGCTCATGATTGTGCTCAATCTCTGCATCTTTCCTAATGATGAATACCACCTTGCTGACCTGGATTTGATAACATACATAGCAGGCACAGCTTGAAAAACTCAACCAGCCCCAGAACACGTTTTTGCTGGAAAGACAATACGAAGTTTTCCTTAGGTTGCAAAGCTATTCAATATTACAGCAAGATCTCCCACCATTTTGCACTTCTTCAAGCTTCATCCATCAGATGGTTTTCAACAAACCTGAAAGATACCCACTACAGCTGGTTTCTCAACTGTTCACCAGGGATGGCAGTAGCATGGCTCAAATGCCTTGTATTCCTGTTTGTTATTCAGGTTCATTCCTCTGCTTTGCCACAGATGTCAACTGAGTCCCTTCCTTCCTCCCATACCTACCCTTATCTCAGCTCCGCTGCCCTAAAACAGGTATCAACCTGGAGAAATCTTCCACCTGCATATTGCCAAAGGGGATTCTGCTGCTGAAAAGAGGTGGTGAAGAACACAGAGACAGCAAGGTAAGCAGGGCAAGAGGCAGGAGAAAACTGGGGAGAGTGGTAGGGAACGCTGGGAAGCTGGAGGGGGCAGAGGTGAACGGTTACCTGTCCAATTCCTCTCTAGTCTCCTCCACAAACCCATTCTGATGCTTGTAGTGGTTGCAGAATTAGCACCTCAAGCACAGGAAGGAAGGGTGATCACCTTAATTTTCTGCAAGCCAGTCCGTTTTGACCAAATAGAGAAAGTTAAGCCATTTTTTGCTGCTTTTGAGACAGCACATTGTGATGATCTAGCAAGTAAAGGCAAGTTTGCTAATGGACCAAGAAAGAGAAAAATCATAAAAAAACACTGATTAAAAACTCTCTTGTTTCCCTCACTGTTTTGAGATACTGTTTTTGCTGGGCACCACCTCTGACACAAGACTGTAAAACACAAAAGGAAAACTGAAGTCCTGAAATAAATGCACTCATGTAAGAGGAGTTTAGGCATCTCACTTCAAACTGCTGTATCCCTATGATACTGCCTAGATTTTTTTCCCAAATTAAAGAAGCTCTCCAACCCCATAAGAAATCCCTGCAGCCCATTCTGGTATGGGTGGAGGATGCATCCACCCCTAGTCACCCTCTTAGACCCAAAAAGAGAACAATACCAGACCTGAGGTTCCCTGTGTCCCTGCGCTGTGTTCTCAGCTCTTCTCCTTCCTGGTCCACCTGCTGCCTTGGATGGTGCATATCTTTGGTGTGCTGTGGTCCAATCCTGGCCCGTTCCATCTCAAACCACTCCTCCAGCTCCACGTTCTGCACACATTTTTGCTCTTTCATGCCATCAGTTACAACCTGGTACTTTGAAACTGCTTCTTTCAGGTCTCTTTTCTGGCCTTCCATCTTGCTCATCTCAGCTTTGACACTTTCCTTGCTGTCCTTCTCTATTCCAAAGTTTGTCCTCATTAACTCAATTTCCTCCTCATAATAGTTTACCTGTTGAAAAGAAACAAGATTTGGATGTTAGCACTGTGCTCCTGAGAGCCTCCCACTCCTGTAACTCTGTCTTGGACCAATCTAATGGTTACTGTCAGCTGGGGATGCTCTTGACATTTCTGATCCCTAGTGAACTCAGGGCAATAATCAGTCTCATGCAGCAGCCTTTAAGAAGCCAATATCAACGGGTCCCAGCAGCCAGCACAGCTCCCCTTCTCCTTGTTTGCAGCACTGGGACCCCGGAGAGGAGGGAGAGGCTGGGGCACTATCATTTGCCACTCCTCCGCTCTCCCTCCACCCTGCAGAGCAATCCCTCGCCCGAGAGGTGGCAGTGAGGAGCTGCCTATAAACACTACAAAACCCAGGGTGGGATGAGCGCAAAGGACTGCGAAGCAAGGCAGAAGATCTGCAGCTTTGTGCTCCATGACTGTCATCTGTGTGGCAATTCGGGATTTACTGTTGCAGTGCTGCAGAGGAAATCCAGCAAGAATGCACGACCTCTCACTTCAGCAGAAAAAGAAGTGAAGGTGGAAACTGATCCTTGTGATTCCCTTCCAACTCAGGTTATTCTATTGTTCTTGCTGCTATGTAAAGGACTGTGCTCATTGCAGTCACCTTAGTGCAAGCAGATTAAAAGTGTGCTGGAAGCCCAGGGAGACAGAGCTCTGATAATTCCCATGCTCTCAGGAGGCACGTGGCTGGCTCCTCTCTCAGTCCTTCTGCTGATTTTACTTTGACAATGCTGAGTAGAGATAATCTCTAGTTCCACATAAGGAGCAACACCCACATAAATGTTTTGCAAAGTGACAGAGACATTCACAGAGTCTCTGCCAGCCAGTGAGGGCTCTACATCTTCCTACTTGCTAAAATGGGCAGGGGAAGACAGATTTCCCCCCTCCATTGGCCAGGCAGCTGTGCTGAGAAGTCAGGACGTCTGCCCCCACAGCTCTCACCTTGGTTTCCAGCTGCACCTTCAGGTCCTGCAGCTGCTCTTGGAGCTGCTCCATCCTGGTTGATGTCTCTGTGCACACAGAATCGCGAATCGGAGGGCTGGCAGAGAGGCACACTGGGAGAGAGATGCACTATAAGGACAGGCCTGGGTCTACTGCCCTTGTGCTTGAGACTTATGATGACCCCAAACTCCTTGATGTGCTGGAGTCTGGACCTCTGGCTTTCTAATCCAGCCTCCTGCTCACGGAAAGACTATCCAAAGCTAGATACCCCATCTATATGGAAACCAGTCCCCAGAAGTCTTTCTTCCTAATGTGTTTGTGCTTGCTCTCTCTCTCTCTCTGTCTTTCCTTTCCTCACCATCCATCACTCCCTTCTTCCCTCTCATGGCTGCCCAGTACCAAAACCAGGAGCCGCAGCAGCTCGGGCACAAGAAGCCACTCCATCCTCCCCCTGCAGCTCCAAGGAAACCTTGCTCTTGTCAAGCAGACAGAGATGCACCAAGCCCTCCTGCACCTTACCTCCAGCGGGCAGCCCTCTCTCAGCCCTTCTCTCCTGTAGCTGAAGGCGCAGCCCTTCCAGCTCCCTCTGCAGCATGCCATTCTGGTCCCACAGCACCTGGGGCAGAGACAGACCACAATGCAGCTGCAAAGCTTCTGAAGCCTGTGAGGGAATGTTTCCAGGTTGCAGCAGGAACAAAACAAGGTGAGGTGCTAATCCCATGGGAAGCACACAGCAAGGCAGGTCCCACTGCCTGCTTAGGGCAGAGAGCTCCGAGGCCAGCACAGGAGTTCATCCACTCTCAGTGCTGGCATCACCCCACAGCAAGGAGTCCCACAGCTGAACACCACGCTGTGCAATGAGCCACTTCCACACAGGTACCTGGAGCTGGGCACCTGCTTGCTTCACCTCACACTGAATCCTACATTGAAAGCAACAGTGCGTGGGGAATCCTGCCTCCATGTCCACTTCGAGCAGACATCAAATTATATTCCATACAATATACCCAGAAAACAAAGCGCTGCAGGAAACTATGAGCTAGAGCACTTCCACAGACCCAAGTTAATAAATACTACTATGCAGATATAGAAAAACTAAACCCAGTTTGTTTAATCTCCATTCTAAACAGGAGTGGACAGAGGCTGCCAGCATTCACATTAAACCCAAGCGGGTGCCCTCACATGGGCGATGAAGCCAAACATCTCCATCCAGCTGCATCTGCACAGACAGCCGTGGGGCAGTGCAGCCTTAGGAAGAATTGCAGCCCTCTGGTGCCACCTGGAGCACTAGTATGTTGGATAGTGCTTCGGCATGTTTGCCTTTAGTTACAGCTTAAGAGGGGCTGCCTGCTGAATCCATCAAATGGCTTTGCTGCAAACACACAGATTTCAGCCCATGCTGCGGTCTCCATCTTTTCCTGGTAGTGCTCCCCAGTCACACGCAGCACTTGGAAATACACAGACAATGTAATAAGCACAGGACTCTGCACACTCAGGAACCAAGGCAGAGAACACCCAGCAACACAAAGCAAGTAAGATACACAAGTCATTCAGAAACTAGAGAAGGGCAACAGGCTGTGCTTATGTCCCAGAGTGCCAAAGCTCTGGGCAGGAGCACAGCGCTGCACAGGACGTGCAACACACACAACACCAATGCCTGAACCACGTCAAGTACCTGGACAGGCTCACCTTGACTCTCTAGCAGGGCCCAGCAGTTTTGTGGGGGTTGTGAAGTAGGGAACAGAAAAAGGAAGGGAAAAACAAAAAGATAGAAGAATTTATCTGATAGCATGCCTTCCATAGAAGGAACATAGCTTTTTCTTTGCATTCAAGAGAAAATATTTTGCAACAGACCCTGGAGTGGTTTGTCCTCACACAAGCAGTTACATGAACCCCAAATAAAACAGTCCATGGCTACAGGGTAGCAGGAAGGGTGAAATTTGCAACCCATGCCTACTCCCCTCTCCCAATACCATGGCAGGGGAACCAATACTCAGAGGGTCACACACTGTGGGAGCAAGGCATCAGGCTTCCTTACTGGGGGTATAGCTGTGCCATGCTTCCTGCCAAAGGGTGCTGAGCAAGGCAAGAAGGAAGCCCTCCCTCCACCCTTTGATCACTACTGCCCCATTGCCCTGCCCCAGGCTGAAGCACCCAACAGATGCGCAGACAACAGCTGTACCTGGCATTGCCGCTCGTATTCCAGCACAATGTCCGCAAAGCGCTCGCCGTGGTCCAGGAGCTGTGGGCTGTGGGGCTCCACCTGGCCCAGCTGCACAAGCACAGGGACACACTGCTCATCAAGGAAATGATCATCTCTCCCAGTGGAGAGCCAAAAGCTCTACAAAATCACTAGAGCCATGGTGCTAACCCTTAGACTCAGTTGGTCTCCTATTGACGCCTGTGGGATGGGTCAAGTACAGACAGAGGGGAAATAACATCTCTCATGTCAGAGACACCAAACTACATGCTGGCTAGCTTTCCCAAACCAGCTACTGAGATCACTGACTCATTTCTTTCCCCAGATGCATTTCACGAAGTTCCTCACTGGACTGGGAGCTTCAACTACTAATACTAACAAGAACTAACCCTTTATTCAATACTTGTGAGAAAAATCTTTTTTGAAAATCAAATTCTGAAGTTTTCACTTAAAAACTTCAGATCTGTATAATTTTCTACACTCGCAAACTTTCAAAGGCCTAAATTAAGACAGTATTTTTTCTTTCCAGGTTTTCATTAATGTGCAGGAGTATTCAAAGGAATGGGGGGAAGGGTGTAACACAACAACTGAGCTGCAATAAACAAAATTTCAGTGAAAAGATCCTACTCAACCACAACACAGAAACAAAGGCTACCTTGTCCTTCACAATGAGGTTGAGCTCTTTCTGCAGCTCCAAGACCAGCTTCTCAGAGGCCGCCAATTTCTCAGCCATCTCCATTACCTTGTTTTGCAGCTCCATATTCTCCTGCAGACAAAAGGGAGAAGATTCTCTTGATGTTGTGGGTCCTCACACTGCAGGATAGGTTTATCAGTTAACTCCTAGCACATCAGCACGCCGAACGCAGCACAGCTCACAGCACCTGGGACAGCACGGTGCTGATACACACCATATGGGCTAGGGTTTGGGTTGTCTCTCCAAAGGACAGAGGTGTAGGTTTTATAGAATAGGAGCTAGACAGCCCTGTAGGCTTGTCTCTACCTCTGCTTCACAAAACTATGGCTTCCCTCACAGCCAACAGAGGTGGCAAGTCCTGAGCTATCTGTCTGTGCTAGCACGTTGAACCACACTGAGAATATGCCAGGCACAGGACACCTTTGTCCCTGTTCCTGATCTGGTCCTTGGCACAATTTTAGCCTGAACTAAAATTAGTTTAGGTGTTACGAAGGGCCAACAGACAACATGAGAGTTCAACAATGTCCTGGCCAGAGAATAAGCTCTGTATTTTAATTCCATAGTATGGATGTGGCTCTCAACTTTTCCATAAAACCCCTGCCCTTCCCAGCAAAAGCAAACCAAACTACCCGTCCTCTACCTCTACCACTACCTCTGCTTTGACTCCTCTGAAGGAGTAAAGACATTTCATTCAGGGCAGTTTTACTCACCTTCATCATGAGGTTCAGTCTCCCATGCAGGCTGGCCTCTTTGCCCTGGAGGAACTGCGTATCAGCCTCCAGCTTCATTTGATGGTTGATTGCTTGCTGCAAAAGCAGCTCTTTTGCCTCCATTTCAGTTTGAACATCCCTGGAACAGATAAGCAACATGTCTGGGGCACCTGGAACATATTCTCACATTACAAAGAGATCCAGGCTTCCCTGCTCCCCCCAGAAAAAGCAGAAGAGAAGAACTTGTTTGGAGGGATGTCGGGAGCGTAAGTGAAGTACACATGGGATAAGGGGTCTTCAGGGACTTCTCTGCCACTGACACAATGGCCAAATGAGTGAGATATTCAGAAAGGGAGACTGGGATAGGAGGGAGAGGCTGTGGGCTCCCACAAGAAAACCATTTTCCCCCTTCGACCAAAAGAACCTCTCCTACTTGAGCTTGCTCTGGCTATGCTCGAGGGCAATGTACTGCTCATCCAGTTCCCTGCCGAGCTGCAGGCAGTGTCTCTCTGCTTTCTCTAAGTCCAGTCTGGCCTTGTCCCTCTCCCTGGAGATCTGCCTCACCTGGATCCTGCAGGCACAGGAAGCAGTGCATTCAGAGACGCCCCATGCACCCCACAGAAGGGCTCCCCTCACGAGGAGCAGCACCCTTACTTGAGGCACTGAAGTTTGTACGCATAGGAGGTGACACCTGCATGCTGAAGCCCACTCCTGGAGACCATGAGCGTGCTGTCCAGGGCTGCACGCAGCTCTCCCAGGCTCCTCTGTGCTGCCACTCAGCCTCTGAAACAGAAGCACTGAGTGAAATCACTCTCCCCCTCTTCCAACACTTCCACTGCTACACCAGCTGACCACCCTCAAGAGACAGCCTCCCACCTCACTAAGAGGTAACATCCCCCTCAGATTTCTTCCAGCCCTGGGGTGGCCAAAGCCCACCCCAAATCACAAAACTACCTTCAAGCACTTCTTCCAGCCCAGAGAGCCACTTGATAGAAGGCCTTGTTGCTTACTTCACCTGCCACCAGCAGACACGGCAACGCCAAGGACCTTGAGATCTCCTCAAAGTTCTTCCAGGGCTCAAAAGGCAATGACAAATTCAGGCTTGGCAAATGTAGTGCCCATGCTGATGCTGCGGAGGAGGTACGGGCTCATGCAGCTTGGCAGGAAGGATGGACTGCTTCTCTGCCTGCTCTCCTCTGATATCAAGAGAAAAAGCAACAGAGGTACATCAGTGGGGCAAAACCAGCAGAGAAAAACTGACAGCTTTCAATACTGAAACTCCAGGGAACCCACTGACATTGGAGAAAGTACTAAAAATAACACCAGTCTGTCAGGAGGCAGCTTGGACGTGTCCTGAGCCACCTCCAAGGCAGCCACAAGGAGAGGGTTGGAAGCCACAGACCAAGAACTTTGACCTCCCTACTAACCCATGAAAACTCAGCATCCACAGAAAGATCGAGAACTGAAAGTTATATAGCATCAGAGGGTCTTGTGAAAACTGCCAAGACAGGGACTGCCAGCCAACATGTTGTTTGGTCTAGAAGCTAAAACTGGGCTGTGGTCAGCTTAGCCCTTTCTGCCTCAAAGCTAAGATTCAGCCAAGCTGACTCCAAGAGCAGAACCTGCTTGCCAGGAAGTCAGTGCAGAGCTGGTAACATCTTCCAGAGCACCATTTAACTCCAGGTTTGGAGGAATCCATTCCTCTCCCACCACAGCACATTAAAGCACTTCAAGTGCATTGCAACTGCTTTGTCAACCCTGGGGATTAAAAGCACTAAGAAGAAAGAAATGCTTTACACCCAACGAGGAAAACACGGATGAAGCTTGCTCTGTGCACCAAAGGGGTGACAACCTCAGTCTCAAGAGGTGTCATTAAAAATGAGACTTAGCAGCTCTCCTTTGTCCTGCATTGTTGTCCCACCCCACAGGCAGTTGGTTCGTACCCAAGCAGCTCCCAAGGGAGCTGCACTCGGACACTGCACAGTGTGAAAGGTCCATGCCATCCCCTGAAAGGACCAACAAGTAGGAAACTCTCTGAGACCCCACACTCAGGTGCCCACGTGATGCCTGTTAATCACCCCCTTGTGAAACAACGCCTTGGCTTGAATCCTTCTCAGCAGAGCCCACTCTTTAGCATTACTTTTTGCAGGCAAACAGAGACAGACACGTTTGAAGACACAACAGCTGGGTTTGTGCTGGATCCCCTGCAGGATGCTGCAGAAAGACCAGACAGGAATGAGCTGTCCTGTGTGCAGAATCAGCGATGACTTAAGGTTCCTTATCCAAAGTTAACGGAAATCACCTCTGAGGAACTGCAGGTCGAGGCTGGAATGCAGCTTGAAGCATCCAAAAGATTTATTGTCTTACAGTAAGTCCCGTTGTTTTTTTTTTGTTTTGTTTTTTTTCCAGAACACACTTTAAAAACCTCTCCCCTGACACAGCTTCATGCCATTCCCTGGGGCCCTCGCGCTGGGCACCAGAGACCAGCACCAAACTGTGGCTGGAGGAGGAGAGCAAGGGGGAAGGATGGAAGGTACCATCCCTGCAGTGAACCACCGGGGGTGGAGGCTGACAAACCCACNCTGGAGACCATGAGCGTGCTGTCCAGGGCTGCACACAGCTCTCCCAGGCTCCTCTGTGCTACCACTCAGCCTCTGAAACAGAAGCACTGAGTGAAATCACTCTCCCCCTCTTCCAACACTTCCACTGCTACACCAGCTGACCACCCTCAAGAGACAGCCTCACACCTCACTAAGAGGTAACATCCCCCTCAGATTTTTTCCAGCCCTGGGGTGGCCAAAGCCCACCCCAAATCACAAAACTACCTTCAAGCACTTCTTCCAGCCCAGAGAGCCACTTGATAGAAGGCCTTGTTGCTTACTTCACCTGCCACCAGCAGACACGGCAACGCCAAGGACCTTGAGATCTCCTCAAAGTTCTTCCAGGGCTCAAATGGCAATGACAAATTCAGGCTTGGCAAATGTAGTGCCCATGCTGATGCTGCGGAGGAGGTACGGGCTCATGCAGCTTGGCAGGAAGGATGGACTGCTTCTCTGCCTGCTCTCCTCTGATACCAAGAGAAAAAGCAACAGAGGTACATCAGTGGGGCAAAACCAGCAGAGAAAAACTGACAGCTTTCAATACTGAAACTCCAGGGAACCCACTGACATTGGAGAAAGTACTAAAAATAACACCAGTCTGTCAGGAGGCAGCTTGGACGTGTCCTGAGCCACCTCCAAGGCAGCCACAAGGAGAGGGTTGGAAGCCACAGACCAAGAACTTTGACCTCCCTACTAACCCATGAAAACTCAGCATCCACAGAAAGATCGAGAACTGAAAGTTATATAGCATCAGAGGGTCTTGTGAAAACTGCCAAGACAGGGACTGCCAGCCAACATGTTGTTTGGTCTAGAAGCTAAAACTGGGCTGAGGTCAGCTTAGCTCTTTCTGCCTCAAAGCTAAGTAAGATTCAGCCAAGCTGATTCCAAGAGCAGAACCTGCTTGCCAGGAAGTCAGTGCAGAGCTGGTAACATCTTCCAGAGCACCATTTAACTCCAGGTTTGGAGGAATCCATTCCTCTCCCACCACAGCACATTAAAGCACTTCAAGTGCATTGCAACTGCTTTGTCAACCCTGGGGATTAAAAGCACTAAGAAGAAAGAAATGCTTTACACCCAACGAGGAAAACACGGATGAAGCTTGCTCTGTGCACCAAAGGGGTGACAACCTCAGTCTCAAGAGGTGTCATTAAAAATGAGACTTAGCAGCTCTCCTTTGTCCTGCATTGTTGTCCCACCCCACAGGCAGTTGGTTCGTACCCAAGCAGCTCCCAAGGGAGCTGCACTCGGACACTGCACAGTGTGAAAGGTCCATGCCATCCCCTGAAAGGACCAACAAGTAGGAAACTCTCTGAGACCCCACACTCAGGTGCCCACGTGATGCCTGTTAATCACCCCCTTGTGAAACAACGCCTTGGCTTGAATCCTTCTCAGCAGAGCCCACTCTTTAGCATTACTTTTTGCAGGCAAACAGAGACAGACACGTTTGAAGACACAACAGCTGGGTTTGTGCTNAACGCCTTGGCTTTAATCCTTCTCAGCAGAGCCCACTCTTTAGCATTACTTTTTGCAGGCAAACAGAGACAGACACGTTTGAAGACACAACAGCTGGGTTTGTGCTGGATCCCCTGCAGGATGCTGCAGAAAGACCAGACAGGAACGAGCTGTCCTGTGTGCAGAATCAGCGATGACTTCAGGTTCCTTATCCAAAGTTAACGGAAATCACCTCTGAGGAACTGCAGGTCGAGGCTGGAATGCAGCTTGAAGCATCCAAAAGATTTATTGTCTTACAGTAAGTCCCGTTGTTTTTTTTTTGTTTTGTTTTTTTTCCAGAACACACTTTAAAAACCTCTCCCCTGACACAGCTTCATGCCATTCCCTGGGGCCCTCGCGCTGGGCACCAGAGACCAGCACCAAACTGTGGCTGGAGGAGGAGAGCAAGGGGGAAGGATGGAAGGTACCATCCCTGCAGTGAACCACCGGGGGTGGAGGCTGACAAACCCACACCCTCTGCCCCCAGAGCAAACCCGGAGCTCCGGCTGACGGCAGGAAGAGCAAAGCAGAGCCCCTTCCCTCTGCTGAGGGCCTCTGCACCTCTTCCGGCAGCCAGGACTCGACCGGGCTGTGCCACCCAACCCTTCCTTGGCACCGCAGGCCTCGCACGGGAGGTAACACAGGGGCCGAGCGGGACGCACAGGCCGACACCAGAACCACCGCCCCCAACCCCCCCACCCAGCCAGGCCCCCTCACTCACCGCCCCACCGCGCACGCGCAACCCCCTCAGTCGCCCCACTTGCGCACGCCTCTCCTCGCTCTCACTACGCATGCGCACCCCCTTCCTA
>WBMW01000972.1:5242081-5288367 GCA_013396635.1 Penelope pileata
CGGGCGGTAACGGCCGTGTTCCCTCAGGGTTCGAGAAGCCGTCGGCCATCCAGCAGAGAGCCATCAAGCAGATCATCAAGGGCCGCGACGTCATCGCGCAGTACGTGTCCGGAGGGGCGGGGGGGACTGTGTGAGAGGTGCTCGGTGCTCACCTGGCGTCTGTTCCACAGGTCACAGTCAGGAACGGGGAAGACGGCGACCTTCTCCATCTCCGTCCTGCAGTGCCTGGATATACAGGTGACCTCACAGCTCCTTGTCAGGTCTGAGGGCCTTTTACCATAAGGCCTTGGTGTGGAGTGAGCTGGTGCGGCTCTGCGCTGAGCTCTTTTAAGTGTGGGCAGTGAAACTCGGGCAAAATCCTGACTGGAAGTGTCATCGGACAGCACTCTGTAACAGCTTAACCCACGGGTGTCCAACCTGCTGGCTTGCATGGGCCACACTGAGCAGGGGGGAACGGTCTCAGGCCACATACAAAATAAATAGTATAGTTAAGGTATATAACTAACTAAACTTCTTAATGTTTGTTATTAAAACATAAGAAAGAGCAACAAAAACATAAAACCAGTGGGATATCCAACCTTGTTTTTGTGAAACTGATGCATCATCCTGGTTTGATGGAGGTGGTTGCAGTTTTCAGTGGGTTCTCAGGGTGTTCATCAGAGGGTTTTGGTGAAATTTTAGTCCTCCTGTGCTTCGTCCTTGAAAACAGTTGTTCACAAATGTACGTACTGCCAAAAAGCAATGATGTGGATAAGGTGTGGTTGTGACACGAGGGATACTTGTCTCTGGCAAGACAGAGCTTATAGAAGTCCAGTAGAGAGACATGATCACATTTTTCTTTGAGTTGAATGTCTGATTGCAACTCTGTATGTTCCATTTGAAAATTTGCAGGTAATGTGTTTCCATCACCTGAAAACGGAGTCATGAATATACCAAAAAAGCTTTCTGGGTGTGCTGACCCTTGCAAACACTGTCTTAGCACAGACTTTTATTATTAATCCTTCAGGTGTGACATGTCAGGGTACTGTGGGCTCGGATACATTGGCTGTGCCCGGCTGATACTTGCCCTGTGATTAACTGCCCTGTGCTCACCTGTTTCAATCAGGTTCGTGAGACCCAGGCCTTGATCTTAGCACCCACTCGAGAGCTGGCTGTACAGATTCAGAAGGTAAGAGCAACTAAGTCTCCCAGCTGTGAAGCACTTGCAAGGTCTGCTGCTGATCCTCAGGTGTTCCCCAGCAGAGCTAGAAGCACAGCTTCTGCTTTTCTGTGTGGAAGGGAGTACATTTTCCTGAAAGGAATAAGAAATTCTGCTGTTTTTCCCATCTGTGTTATATCTGTTCTTGCTTACATGACAGTGTTAGTTAGCAGGCTTAAGGTTTTACACATTCCTACCTGAGTTTTTAAGGACAGTACTTTTTTAAAGCAGTTGTGATGAGTCCCTAGCATTTGAAAGCCTGCTGCTGAGGAGGTCTGGATAACAACAACAACAAAAATCTTTCTGTTGTGCTTACATCTTCTAAAAAAGTACCATATGGCCGTGCAGCCCTGTATCACTTCACAGATAACAAACTTCATGAGAGCTCAGCTCATTGATTAATTCATTCTTTTGTGTCAAAATAGGGTCTTCTTGCTCTGGGAGACTACATGAATGTCCAGTGCCATGCTTGCATCGGAGGGACCAACGTAGGCGAAGACATCCGAAAGCTGGATTATGGGCAGCATGTTGTTGCTGGCACTCCAGGCCGGGTCTTTGGTAAGGTCTGAGAGGCTGCGTGCCTCTGTGTTCACACTTCAGCTGAGCCACGGGAGCATCCTGCAGATTTTTTGTGCTTAGGTTTGAAATAGCATGAAAGCTGCATTTATTGTGATACCGTTAATGTAAACTGTGCTGAAGAGTAATGGGGTGTGAATTCACTGCAGTAGTATCTGGAAGAGGATAGAGAGAAGTCGCTGGGGGAAGAATTGGGATTTTCTGTTTATATTTTACTTTCCATTATTGAAGTGGTTCTTTACATGGTAGTATGGAAGAGTTTTTTTTTAGTGATGGAAATAGTGCAGTCCCAAGAAATATTTCAGAGTCTTACAAGAGATAGGAGCTGGGTCTGTTTGAATGTCAGAACTGGAATCATAAAATGGTTTGGGTTGGAAGGGGCCTTAAAGATCATAAAGTTCCCTGCCAAGGGCAGGGTTGCCCCCCACCAGGTCAGGCTGCCCAGGGGCCCATCCAGCCTCCAGGGATGGGGCATCCACAAGTTCTCTGGGCAGCCTGTGCCAGTGCCTTGCCACCCTCTGAGTGAAAACTTTTCTCCTAATACCTAATCTGAATCTCCCTTCTTTTAAAGCCATTGCCCCTTGTCCTATCAATGTCAGTCCAGGTGAAGAGTCAGCCTCCCTCGTGTTTATAACCTCCCTTCAGGCACTGGAAACCTGCAGTGAGGTCTCCCCAGAGCCTTCTCTAAGCTGAACAAACCCAAGCTCCCTCAACCTCCAGATGCTCCAGCCCGCTGATCGTATTCCTGGCCCTCCTCTGGACCTGCTCTTACAATCCCCTCCCTCTCCCTGCTGCCACCCCTCTGTTGATGCAGCCCAGGATACCATTGGCCTTCCGGGCTGCAAGCACACACCACTGGCTCACATCCAACTTCTCATCCACCAGGACCCCCAGGTCCTTCTCGGCAGGGCCACTCTCAAGGAGTTCTCCCAGTCTGTACACATATCTGGGATTGCCCCAACCCAAGTGCAGCACCTTGCACTTGGCCTTGTTGAACCTCACAAGGCTCCCACAGTCCGGCTTCTCAAGCTTGTCCAGCTCCCTCTGGATGGCATCTCTTCCCTTCTATTGTGTCAACTGCACCACTCAGCTTGGTGTCATTGGGAAACTTGCTGAGGGTGCACTTGATCCCACTCTATGTCATTGATGACGGTGGTGAAGAGCACCTGTCCCAAGGTGACCCCTGGGAGGCACAACTTGTCACCCGCTTCACCCGGACACAGACCTGGTGACCATAACACTCTGGCTGCAGCCTTCCAGCCAATTCCTTATCCACTGAATAGTCCAGCCTTCACCTCCCTCTCTCCAATGTAGAGCTATTAGGCCTGTGTTTTCTCTGTACTGGCTGTCACTAGCCCTCTGTCCAATCAGTGCCCAGGTAACTATTATCTAGTTTCACAACTTGAAGATTTTTGTATTTACTGTTAATAGCAGTTGCTCCAGTGATAGCGTTCAAGCTCATATGCTTGGGATCTCTGAAAAAAGGCAATACTTTCTTACGTGAATATGTGTTATTGTTCAGAGCCCTTTCATCTGACAAAGTGAAATCTTACAGATATGATTCGGCGTCGAAGTTTAAGGACTCGTGCTATCAAAATGCTGGTTTTGGATGAAGCAGATGAGATGCTCAACAAAGGTGAAATATTTATCTCCCTTGTACCTGGCTCTATTCTTTGAGATTCCAGTGTTGTCCTTTTCAGTAGCTGTAAATTCTTGAGTATTGCTTTTTGTCCTGTAACGTGCAACACAGCCATGGTGTGGTGGGTTTGGGAAAACTGGGGAGAGGTAAGCAGTGGGTGGCATTGGCTTTGACTTACTGATTCACTCAGTGTTTGTCTTACAGTATTGGCCTAGTACTGAATTCCAGCTCAAACTGAAAGAAAAGGACATTCAGGACAAAGATGTGCAAACGTTCTAGTGCTGCTTCGTTTCCTTTTGCAGGTTTTAAGGAACAGATTTATGATGTGTACAGATACTTGCCTCCAGCTACGCAGGTGGTTCTGATCAGTGCCACTTTGCCTCATGAAATTCTGGAGATGACCAACAAATTCATGACAGACCCCATTCGCATCTTGGTGAAACGGTGAGTTTTCCTAGAAGGGACAGTTCTTGTCCTACTCATGTTCCTTCTCACTGCTGCAGTTTGACTATATGTTTGCAGACAGCCTTAGGTTTTGCTTTCCAGCAGAGGCCAGCTCGTCTCTCTAACTTTGTCCTTGTCCAGTACTGTTTGCTGCTGCTCAGCCTGACTTCCCCCACCCTCCCAAATATAGTAGTCTCCTCTCCTGGAAGTCCATTTTTCACTCTTGCCCAATTGCTGTGCTCCTCCAGAGGATTTTTGTAGGCATTTCCCATTAATTTGCTGTTAAATAGAATGGCTAGAAAGCTTAAAGCTGACTGATCCTGAAAGCCCTGGATGTGCAGCTTTTATCTGGCATTGCCACAGATCCTTGTGCACTGGAACTCAGCAGGAGTCAAGAGGAGTAAACGTAGGCAGCCTGAGTGGAAGGCCCTCTCCCTTGCTTGATCCGCTTACATTGCTCCACTTACCTTTCTTCTCTTTTGTCAAGACACTTGAATGTAAAAATGAAAACAGAAGTGTTTCTCTTTCAAGTTGTCTGTCTAGAACAAGAGGGTGCCAAGTTCAAGCCTCTGTTGTGTGGGTCATGTTTGGAGCCTTTCTTAGAGCAGACTTCTCCAGGGGCTTTGTAGAACAGCTTAGATTTGTGTGTAAACCCTGCAACTCCCAGTACTTGGGGCAGACGTGAGCATCCAGCCCTTTTACCTGTATTTTGTGTACTCACCGTGTGCAGTATGTCACAGCTGTTCTTCTTCCCTAAAGTGATGAGTTGACCCTCGAAGGAATCAAGCAGTTTTTCGTGGCTGTGGAGAGAGAAGAATGGAAGTTTGACACCTTGTGCGATCTCTACGACACGCTCACTATCACCCAGGCTGTCATCTTCTGTAACACCAAGAGAAAGGTACAGCGGCCACGAGATGGGCATGTTACCTCACTCACAGAGAGCGACACAGAGGAAAATGCTGGGACAAACCCAAGTGTCTGGTTGTTACCATACTTGGGAACTGTTTAGTAAGAACAGCGGTTAACTGTGTCTTTAGGATGTGCCTAATGTAAACAGCAGGTTACAGACAGACATGGTGTAGTTGGCTGGAGCTACGTTTTTAGACTAGTAGAACTGATAGGTGAGAATGTGCTTATTGTAATCCCTAAAAGAAAACCACTCTTCGTATAAATGCCTTAATTCCTTTCCGTTCAGGGTTCGTGGAACCCTGTCATGTAGGTGATGCTCTGTAAGGACTATTTACTTCCTTCCTTGAGCTTTGTTAAAGCGTCTCTCAGTCCTTACCAGCATATGTGTGCAAATGTTCTCCAAACACAACTAGCACATCTGGTTGGTGTGAGCAAATAGCTAACCCAGGCTGCTTGGCTGTGCACATAGGTAGACTGGCTCACAGAGAAGATGAGAGAAGCCAACTTCACGGTTTCATCCATGCATGGGGACATGCCACAGAAGGAGAGAGAGTCCATCATGAAAGAGTTCAGATCTGGTGCAAGGTAAATGTCTTCAACAGTGTTCCTTACAGCATTGCTACTTCAGGCAAGTTATCTTCCAGTGCCTCCAAGGAGCCAGTCTCAGAAGCTTAGAAACCCTCCCTTCTCTCAGGGGCTTGCTCCTGGTTTAGTTTCAAATCAGAGCTCCTGATTCCCATCCATCCCTTTATGGTGTCTCAGAGGTGGGAGATGGTCACTGTCCAAGGAGCGATGCTCATACCTTCAGGTGTAGAATTAGGCCATTGTATTTTGCTGACAAGGGTGGGAGTTGCTGCATTTGAAATAAATCAAGGAAGAAAAATGGAAGACCAAGGCTGGCTTTGCACCATCTCTTCACTGAAGTTCAGTGGTTCTGCATGGGACAGCTGTCCTAGCAGCAATGGAACAGCAGGGATTGGGTGGAACAGCAGTGATTGTCTCCCTCTCTTTGCAGCCGAGTCCTTATTTCAACAGATGTTTGGGCTAGAGGTCTGGATGTGCCTCAGGTGTCCCTGATCATTAATTATGACTTGCCCAACAACAGAGAACTCTACATACACAGGTAAGCTTGGTGCTCACATTAGGGAGCATGGCTGGATTCCTCTTCCCCACAGTGGCTCCCTTCTCTCTTTCCTTCTTGCTCCACAGAATTGGCCGCTCGGGGCGGTATGGCCGAAAAGGTGTAGCTATCAACTTTGTGAAGAACGACGACATCCGCATCCTGCGAGACATCGAGCAGTACTACTCCACCCAGATAGACGAGATGCCCATGAATGGTGAGTACGGGCCTGCCCCAGGCTGCTGCCCTCCTTTGCTTGGGAATCGGCGTGCTGCATCTGAAGGAAGGGACAGGTGCTTTGGTTTGCCATGGGTTGTGATAGGAACGAAGCACATCTCTCCTTGCCTTGGAGAAGAGCCCAGGAACAGCAGCGTGTGCACTTTCCTGCTGGACCATAGCTCTTGGCACACTCACTGTGTGCACACTTACATTTTCTTATTCTCTCTCCTTTCAGTTGCTGATCTTATCTGAAGGCCCATGTTCACCTGGGAGTTGTACTCATCAGACCGTTTCTTAGCCTCCGTAATTATGTTTTGGACCCACCTTCATTTGTCATACTGCTGGTCATATATTCCCGAGTTAGGTTTGCAGTTGGGAACTTGTGTAAATAATGTCTTTACTCCTGCCCATGTTTTTCAATAAAAAAGGAAGTTTTACCATAACCTGTGCCTGATTGCTTCAGCCCAAAATAGTAACAGGGAGAGGGTGTCAAGATACTGCCGTAATTGGACACTGTATAGATTCATAAAGTGCAGGGTTTCCTGTTTCCCACTCTCTTAACAATTGCTGTGCCATGTTAGCTGATACGCTTTTTAACTTACTCTTGCCTCTCGTGGATCAGCCTTCTTCTGCGAGAAAATTTTATGGCATGTGACTTGTTCCTAAGCTGCTTTAAGAAAACGGAGTAACAAAATAGGAAAAAGAATTACATCATTCATCACTCTGATCCCAAGGATCCTCTGGACTTCAGCAGAACCTTGTGAGGGTGAGTTCCTGTTTAACTTGATGCCAGGTGGAAGAATGCGTTCTGGGCATTCTTAAAGTAACAGAAAGAGCAAGCATCTTTTTTTTTTATTCTTGTCTTAGAGGCTGTTACATTCCCCAGCCATCCCTCCTATTCTGGCCTCAAGGCAATATGCATACTTTGCCAGCCTTATTCTCTTCTGTCTAGCTTTCTGGCCTCACTCTGCTGCATCCTTCTTGGGGCAAGAGTTTGCCAGAGCTGTGCTGCTCACATGGGGTAAGTTACCTTGTTTTACTCCGCACTTTTTCTATTAAATTGGATTTTGCTTCCTTGGAGGCAGCAATACCTTAATATACCACCAGTCTGCAGAATTGCACAGAACTGAAACAGCTCTCAGAGCCCCATTCCTAAGACAGCTGCAGGGTACCGCTAGCTACAGAAAGCAAGCATCTGTTTCCTTCATGCACCTGCATATTCTACCAGTAAAGTTCCTCTGCTCCCTCGTGCCCTTCATACATGACTTTGGTGTTCCTCCACTGCATGGTCAAAAGCTGAGAAAGCACCAGTTGGAAGGAGTTGTCCAGCAGCAGCAAGAGGCTATAGCTAGCTTGTAGCTCACCAGGCTGCCTCTCAGCAGCTGGCATGGGGATGTGGCTGCTGGTTCAGACCCCTCCCATCCATGCACTCACCAACACTGGCCTTAAAAGTCTCATCAGTAACAGGTAGTCAAGGCCTCTTCTACAACTGTCCACACAACACAAATGGGTCTTGGTGGCCCTTAGAGTCTCTAGCAGTGGGCGAGGTCCCTCTGGCTGCCTCAGAGAGAATTACACATGCATCCAACCCAGACATGGGGCTGCTTCAGTACCCAGATCCCAGGTGACTTGCCTACCTGCTGGCTAATCTGGATTCTTACACTGACAGGCATCCTGGTTCTACAGCTGCTGGCACTTGCTTTTCAGGTACTCACATCTCTCCACATGAATAGCCCTTGTGAGAAGGTCCCCTCTGCAGCTGCTGGCACTTGGGACACACTGCAGTCCCCTCACCCAGGAAGCAGCAGTTAAAGGGGCAGACTGCAGCCATCAGGCACTGTTGACGCACACCCAGTGCATTTTACACCCTTCTATTTCCCACCCTCATTCCTCCCAAAAATCACCTCGATCCTTCCCTCCCCCTTTCTTTGGTTCCTCCCAAAAACATCCCACAGCAAGGTTAGCGCAATCCTCAAGTGCTCTTCCCGGCATCAGTAACCTAAACCTTCAGAGCTGAACTTGAGACAGTGGGGGAAGGATGATTATCATCCCTACTATTCTCTGTGCCTTTCCAGTATTTTTGGAGCTTCTTGGCACGGGGTTTAGAACTCTTCTCCCCTAGCCCGCCTCACACACACCTTTATACCATCAGTCCCCTGCTACGAGAAGGCCTGGATCGAGACTTCCAGCCTCAGTGGTGTCACACCCTGGAGGGTTCTGCTCTCACCGTCATGCAGGGCAGGGAACAGCCTCAACTCTGACTTGCTGCTTGCATTCTCCAGGAAGGTACAAGGGAAGCCACTTAACGTGACTCAGTCTTTTGACTAATAAGAAAAACAGATTCAGCACCAGAGCATTTAGATTGTTTAAATAACAGTATTTAATCTGTACAGTTTCAGAGAAGATACCATAAAATGCAACATTCCTACCTCATCTTAAGCATCATTCACCTGGAGCTGAGCCCTGCTCTCTGCAGGACAGGTAACAACCACCACTCCCTAGCAGTTCCTTAGGGTACAAAAGTCACAGTGCAAGCGCTTTAGTTCCAAACAGATGATTTCCCTCCCTGGCGAGAGGGGAGCCTGATGAAGCTCGAACACTGATGGAAATTTGTACTACTTAGGAATGAAGAAATAATAAAACAAGCTATTGCACACAGTCATTTCCAGCTGAAAGTACAGCAGTTAACTCTTTAGCTGCCCTCATACTCCGCACATCTAAAAACACTCAGCTGATGCTCATTCAAGTGAAAACAGCCTGTAACAGGATTTCAGAATGATACAACTGTTGGAGGGCAGAAGCTGACAAACAACTCTTAAGTCAACAAGCGTGCTTCAGAAGAGCAGAAAGTTTTCCTAAACAGGGAAGGGAGATGAGATAGATGTCATCTTTCAGAGACAAGCATGAGAGAAACATCAGCTTCAATAGAAAGCTATGAAGTACAATAGACAATTTGTTTATATAATTGTCAGGATAAGTATTTGACATAGTTTATGTAGTAGAATATATACTTAAACATCTTTTAAAAATAAGCACGAATTTCATTTCATATATACACAACTGATTTTAATCATGTACTGAAAATAAATTACAGGAAATAACTTTAAAATGCAACAGAAGACAAGAGTTTCACAACAAACATTCCCACTGATTTTCCCAAGGGGGTGAGATTGCAGTGCTCAAGGCAGGTAAATATCACAAATATATCAAAAAACTTCAAATTGTTGATGCATTCACACATTTACATGAGCCACAAACATTCCTTTACAGGGACTGCACTTAGCTACCACAGAACCAGGTTTTGCCATAAACTACAAAACTTTGATACAAAATTTTATTTATATATTTATATTTCATATACATGCCCTATCTGTGATTTCTTAAAAAATAAAAACTAAACACACTGTACAGACAATCCTAACTCATTGCTTGGTAGCTGTAGGCAACGTTTTTGGATGGAATTTCTCCCCCAGAAGAATTAATGGCAATATTATATACATGAAGGCTAAACTGCAGAAAAAGACAGCTCAGTTCTGATATGCACCTCCCTCGGGACCAGGTCTGCAAGGTCAAGGCAAGACACCACATGCTGCGACCCACTGCCTCCCCTACCAGCTAGTCCTGCCCTCGGCGCGGTGAGGAGCCAACAGATGCGTTTGGGTACCACTGGTGTACAAGGCAGTAAAGCGCGATGCGTATTGCGATGGCTCTAATAGCTTCACCCACGTGATACATGGAAACACGCCAGCCTTAGAGGTGGCAGGGGGATGTTGTTGAGCTAGGTACCTCTGGGGACAGCACCCCTCACACAGCTCTGATCGTTACCTCCCTGAAGTGATCTCCTGCAGAGGACAGGCTCCCAGAGTTAAGCCAGAAACCACATCAACTCCAATACGGGGGGAAGATCCCTCCCCCGCACACACCCCGAAACGCACACATGCACAGTTCACCAGGACTAAACTTAAAAACACACGCCCCGCCCACCCACCCCCCAGCTCCATGGCACCACTTTGTCTCAGAAGCAGAGCACTGACAAATTTACTCTTGCCAGGTGATGGCAGCAATCTGTGAAGCCAGTCACACTAAACTACTTCTACAGTTGATTGTAAACTTTGGTTTATTTTTATTTTTTATTTTTTTTTTATTGAGTTCTCATGGTACAGCAAGCATGTCTAGGATGAGAGGGCAGAGTTGATGAGGAGATGAACTGTCAGTCTGTCTTTAGTCTGGCATGGTGAGACACCTGCTCGGTCAGGCCTGCTTTGATAGAGTTTTTTACAGACTGCCTCATATGATCCTCCACCAAATTATCACTCATGGGCTTCAACACCTGTGGAATGAGAAACGTGCAAAGAAACAAAAAAAATGAGGTAACCAAGGAAAATAAAATATAAAAGCATACAAAAAGATCAAAAAGATGAGACTTGAAATAATGAGAAATTTGGATTGCTGAAGACAAAAACTGGCATGAACTGAAAGAGAAATGAGTTTTGCTGCTACAGTAATGAGGTTAAATGAGTCACATGCTATGAACACAAGTGATATCCCTCCTATAGAGCAGTATTTCTCTGGATTCAAACCACTTTACAGTTCCTAGAAGATGGATGTGCAATTCCATACCCTATATGCAGCATCAGTCTGGTATGGTTACAGCATTTATGCAGACCGGCCCAGACGGTCCAGCTTATTGTCCTATATGTGTAAGTGTGAACACTTCAGATACAGAAAGAAAGTTAAAAATACTGGCTAGTTTTTCTTCTTGTTATTGTTGGATGAGAGTCGCTGTCGCGGCGCTGATGTAAGAGCACGGCGAATTGTTCGGCATCTAAGGACTTCAAAGAGTTTGCAAAACACCTAGAACACGAATTGAGCTGTTAGGAAAAGCGGCTCTTAGAAGGCAGCAGAAAAACTCAATTAAGTTCAGACAAGTCTGATTGCCAGTAACTTCTTACCTTCCTGGGATTCCTCTGAAGCATGAAGGGAAAAGAGAGAAAAATCAACAGAAAGAATATGGGATATAATAAGAGCGACTCAGACCAGGACCCATAGGTGCTTTGCTGTGATGTGCTAATGTAACAATGCTACCAGCAAGCTCTTTTGGAGAGCATCTTCCTCTAAGCCCATGAAAAGCTCCTGCTGCAATAAACCAAGTTCTCCTCATTCTCAGAGAAGGCCAGAAATCAAAATCAAACTCTGTGAGCTCTAGGTATCCTCCAGCAGTAGTGCTACCATAGTGAGCACTACACATCCAGCTGACACCTTCCACTTTTCCTGCAGCGCTCTTCAGCTCTGAGCTCCAAAGCAAGAAGCTACAGTGCTACAGAACAGTCTCAATTTTCGTCACTTACAGAGCAGTGTAACTCAGTTCAGTACGTGATACTCGTTTCCCTCCTATTATTAGAAATCCACTTTTTCTCTCCAGTTGCTTTACAGGGTAATTCATAACTCTGCTTGGTTGTTCACAGAGTTTGTGCATACCACTGCCTACGATAAGCCTGGAACAAAGTCAATTTTCAGATTAGAAGACAGCATCAGCATAGGAGGCTCTAGTTAATTATTTGCTTGTGCCTTGTAGGACCTACTTTAATGTCATCCCAGGTGAATTCAGTCAGCCCTTTAATTGGTAGTTACAACAGCACCAGAAGTGCTTCCCTTCTGCTGACACTGAACATAGCTACTAGGAATGTTCCAAAAGCTACTTGGAAGAGTTGGTCAGGATTTCCACGTCGGCTGTACTGGGACAGCTATGCCTCCTGGATTCAGACAAGACCTTTGGTACTCTGACATTCAAGTCTTCTTCTTTCAGGAATTTGTCTGACAAGTATTTCTTGAAACAACAGTTGCACCAACTGTGCTACCTCAAGTGCCACAGACAATGTGGAGGAAGAAAAAGCTTGCTGTACAACTCATAGCAGCTACTGCAAGTCAGGCTGGTCACCCATCAGCCATTTTCCTTGAGGTCTAATTAGTCCTCCAGTGTCACACCATCAGGTGAAGTGAGGAAGGGCAGCAGTGTTTCCACCTTGCACACTTCTTGAACCACCTGAAATATTTTACCCAGTTCATCCATAGTGCAAGTTCACCACTTTAAACTTACCTTAAAAGCAGAGTTCTCTGCTCTAAAAAGTAGGAAGATTTTTAAAGAGTGCCTCCACTCTCACCATCCAAGCACCCAGTAAGGCCTATAGCATTCCTGGTCTAACACTCTGTGTGGTATAACTCTTACTGAAGAGAGCAGTCATTTCTGAGCTGATTTTCCCTTCAGCAGAACTAGCATTCTCCATCAAGTCGAGACCAGCGTCTCACTCAAAGCACCAAACAGAAACTATTTGATACATTTCCTCAAAAAAAGATTTTTCATGAAAATAGATACCAACCTGTTCCCATATAGCTTCAGCGATCTGATCGATGGCTGTTCCAACTTCTCTGAATTCCCCAGAGTACTTAACGTATGCCCAAGTACAAAAGGATATAAGAGCCATCCCCAGCACAAGATTACACAGGGTAGCTATGGAGTTCATACCAAGGAACCCAGTCAGTCCTGAGATTATATACATGGCAAACATGACTGCAAATAGAGTGGCAGGGGTACGAGCAGCATAAAAGATGTTTTTGCCATCATTGTGCTTCACAAAGTTTGCATAGATCTCGTCGATTTCTGCCTCAAGCTGTTCCTGGTAGCGCCGACAGAACTCCTCCCCTCCCATCTTCTTCACCGAGCAGAACTGCCTGACAGCCGACTCTCTGAAATCCTGGTGCTTCCGCTCAAGGTCCGACGGGGCAATGTAAGGCTTATCTCCTCCACAAATCTGTAGGAACAATCAGAGACGGTGTCAGCACACCCAGCATCTTCTCCTGTACAGAAATCAAACCTGCTCCTTGCTGCCTACCTCTCAAGCCAGTATCAGACTGCCTCCTGCAATTTTCTTGGCTCTGTAAGGTCTGGAGTCTCATCCCAAGAGAAGCAGCTAAGGGTACTCTGCATCATGGTCCAGCAAGTGCCTAATCTGTCTGATCATACACAAAGCCATCGCACGTGATAGAACTAACACGTCCAGTCCTTCCCTTTGGGCAAGCCCAAAAGGAAAGGACATCAGCGACAATGTACTTTCCTGTTACGAAAAGGTGAAATAAGGAACACCAGGAGGCAGAGAAAGCTTGGCTTGCGGAAGGTTAAATAGCACTCTGAAGCCCTCCCCTCAGCTTTTCACTCTAGGTCACCCACCTCAGCAAGAGGTTCAGTGCTGAATTTGGACAAATGGGGTG
This sequence comes from Penelope pileata, assembly GCA_013396635.1. Classification (NCBI taxonomy): domain Eukaryota; kingdom Metazoa; phylum Chordata; class Aves; order Galliformes; family Cracidae; genus Penelope; species Penelope pileata. Next base: position 5,255,453 of record WBMW01000972.1, read on the forward strand.
GATTTTGCTCACTCAGCATCTTCCTGTTTATCGCTGCCACTTGCAGGCTCCAGAGAACTTACCCAGGTGGTATGAATTAACAAGAACTAGCTGCTGACAACATCTTTAGCCTGTTCTTCCCTAGACTGTCCTCTAGGCTTGATTCAGATCAACTTGTGAGAGTACGTTTCTGCTGAAGAGACCATGGACTCAGATGGATACCTGTGATGTTGACACCCATCATCTTCCTTCTCCCTAAATCAGCACAACTATGAAAATGATTACACTCCAAGGACTTCTCTGTAACACTGATGCCTGACCTCTTAGGGACTGTGATTAGAGATGATGTAGGCCAAAGATCTGAACTGCTCAGAGCAGGTCTGACTCCTTGAGACCCTCACAATCAGACTATGTCTAAAGACCAAAGATTCTGTCCATATGACCTTAAACTACAGCTTTCCTCTCCTGCCACGAGGCAGTCTTATCACAATGCTTGTCATCTCCTGCCTTCAGCACAACAACTTTAACTTTCTCCTGATGCTGTCCCTTCAGCTGGACACAGAAAAGATGGCTTTCTCAGAATACAGCACACCCTTCCTGCCTCACAAGATGCATGGTTTCATTGGCCAGCTTCTTCAAAGCAAATCTCACTGTCAAGATCAACACCACAACCCCATCTGCTGTTCCCTTGCTCAAGTTTAATAAGCAACCTTTCTGCTTCTTCCTTATTGCAGTTCTCCATAGCTGGAAAAACTCCCTGGAAAACAGTCACTAGCCTCTCATTCTCTAAATCTGTCTTTTCATTTCACATTGCCCACAGAACTGAAACACGAGGAGTTCCTGATGCATCAAAACCACTGCTTGCCATGCAAACACTGCCAACTGTTCTCTTGTGCTCTATGTGCCTGCACTTGTTGTCCCTTACATTTAAGGTCATTAAGGGAACACTGTTTATGCACTCTCAGAAAAAGAGAGCTTTGGTTCCTGAGGAGAACTCAGACACTACAGTAAGAAATATCCATACATAATCCAGTCTTAACTCTTGCTCCTAAAAACAGAAGTTTCAAAGCTGTGTCATGTTAACAGCGTTTGGGACTTCTGGATAAAACCTGATTTAAGATGTTTGTGTTTTATCTCTACAGCGACATAAAAATATACAATATTGAGGAAAGTTACTATAGAAACAGAGTCTGTTTAAACAGAACACTTGTTTCTGTTTATTCCTTGCTCCAAGTAAGAAGCCTTACAACTATGGTATCTCAACAGCCAATCAGTCAAGGAAAACAGACTTGGCTTTTTTTTTTTTTTCCTCCAAATGAATATACAACCCATTAATTAAGAGATATTAAAAAAAAAAAAAAAAAAAAAACCAAAGGAGTCCCTCTACACCAGCATTCTCAACTCAGTCTGCTAACAGCTGAAGCTGGCTAGCCTGCCACTAGCACTAGGTCCTATTCTAACTTCAAAACAGAAAACTACTTCAGAGATTAAGACCAGAATTTGCCTGGTTAATGGGGAGCTGTGCTTGTAGCATGTTATCACGCCCACTGGTCTTCCACTGTTGTAGAGCTTCACAGTAAGCATAGCCTTGTTAAGTGTTAAGACACGCAACTGTTTCCAGAATTTGGTATGATAAAACCTTGCATAACACTATGAAGTCCATCCAGACACTCTGCTTGAAGTTATATAAGTTACTGCCTTCAAGAGAAGAAGCAAGTAGGAAATTGCATACATAGTTTTGCTATTTCAAGGGTTTGCTTAAAAGGATTTTGATCCACACATTTGACAGCTAATGAATAACCACCAGGGTAGACCACCTCGGGTCTTCCCTGACCCACCACGTCTCCTCACCCATCTGTCCATTTCATGTTTCAGGATTATTAAGATCCAGCAAGAGCAGCACCAGGAACTAGCAGGTGGTTTCTTACAAATTCCCATTCCCACACCTCTCCCGATTTCCATCTCAAAGAATCCCAGTTATGCTGCATCAGACATCTGGCCTCAATGCAGGGTATAGCAAACATACTAACATCGGCCCCCAGGCCGTTTTTCCCCACTAACATGCTCCTAACCAACACTAAAACCAAAGGCCATATTTACATTCAGTTAGGAAAAGTTTTACTACCGTACCTGCTCCATGCCTTTACTGTACAAGTCTTTTGCTCCTGCCACAGCAGCAAGATTGTTCGCCTCGGCTGTTGCCTAGAAAACATTGAGCACCACATATCACTACAGCACTACCAGCTAGTTATGTACATGTAGGTACACTTCCCAACATGGCCCTACAACTGCCAAATACCAAAATTGCCAAGAAAATGCCCCGCGTGAATAAGTGAAGGTTAGTGATATACCTTAAAACATATCAGCGACTAGGACAAAGGTTTTTTTTCAGATAATACAACCATAGACAAACTCCCATGTGCTTGTACAGGTTTGTCATTGTGAGCAATCTCTTCTGAATATTCTACTGTTAAAAGGCAAATTAGGATCTCTAAACTATTAGAAGTTAGTCCTGATACATCATTGCCTGTGAGGAAAGCAGCAAGCTGGTATTATTTCTGCATTACGCATGTGCAGTTTTGGTGTCAGTCTGTAAGAACTTACACTACTTTCAACCTGTGTCACATCAGGGACAGCTATTCTAGCTCATACTGCAAGATGTCATCTTTATCTCACAGCCACATTTATAGCATGTTAATTAAAGGGCATAACAACCTTTGTTTCACTGTGAAAATTTTTCTGAATTGCTCACTCCCTCCAAAAGTCTTAAGAATTTGTTCCTCAACTATTCTGGGTATTTACTTGCCCTTCATGTCTTAATGAAGTGACACAGGAAGCTTAATTAAAAAAAGTCTTACAACCATGAAATGGTTAAAACTGGCTCTGGAGTCCACACTTCGATGAAAACTCTTCATCCCAAACAATTTAAGGGGTCAACACACAGCTTTATACAATCACTGTGTTCAAATCACTTTTCAGCTGATTACACTCTCTTTGGATCAACCCAGAACAGAAACCTCTGTGTAGTTACTCAGTCTTTATTGCACATTTGTTAGGAGCCCAACACTGTGAAACAGCAGCATTAGCTGCATTACTGTAAGCTTTCTCCATTTTGTCTACTGTATCCAACACTAGAAGCCCCTCAAATACAGTCTGAAAGATGCTGACAGGAGAGCAAGTTACAGAAAACTTATGCTTGAAATTGAAGCAACAAATAATACCACCATTCCCTGCATGATTTGCCTTCGAAGCACACAGTTTGTTCAAGGTCTACAAGCTCTGTGTGTGGAAGCTTCACACTCCCAGAGTCATGACCTTCAATGGCAGGACTTATGAAAGACACATTTTCTATCAGGTTATTTGAAAGAAAAAATACCTGCAGCATCGACTTCGGATGAGGTAGCTCCTCTCCTTGATAGATTTTAATGTATGCCTAAATGGAATCAAGAAGAAAAGGGTTTTTTTCCTAAGCATTTATGACTGAGGAGAAGGAGAGAAAAGGAATTATATAAAGATACAGCTCATAAATTACTTTATACTAATGCTAAATACTCAATTAAGCAAGCTTCTCCATACATAAAAGTCTGGCACTTGCCCATTTGTTCCCAGCACTTTAACCCCTTTACTTTCCCAGAGCCTAAAATGAAGTTCCTATCACTCTCCAGTTTTAGCAAATTAAAGCAATGCTTTAATAAAGCATTTCAAGTAACATGTTTTTATTGCTATTAGAAATAAATTGTTCATCTCTACCAAAATGGTTCTTTTTCAATAGCTATTGACAGACTTTCTTAATATGCAAGCACCAATGAACTATTGAATTTGGCTGGTACACATTTTTAGACTCTTTCCTCCACTTCAAAACACAAAATAGAAGTTATCCATCCCTTCTGTAAATAAGGTCTGCGTGTTTGAGGCTGGGGCATGGTGTAGCAGAGCTGTCTCAAGAAGTGACAAGCTTGACAACAGGTTTTTGCTCCCTCAAACACACTAAGTCTTTGCTAGTCAGATCTTCCAGAACAAGAGAGTGAAGACAATTTCACACAGCCTTTCTGGCAAGAGGTCTGTCCAAACAGCTCTGATGCTGGAAGACGCAGTATCCACATTTCCCCATGCCTTGTTCCCTTGAAAGCGTGGGAGGGAACAGCATAAAAAAAAAAAAAAAAAAGCAGATTTAAGTGTTACAGCTAATGCATAAAGAGCTGAGCTGCCAAAATACCACTGAAAGCCAAGCAGGCAGGCTGTCTCTCTGTTCCCCACCCTGCCAATCCCTCAGGTGCTTTCTTTCACTAGGGTTTCAGAAGGCTAGAGGAGAACACGTCCTTCACAGCATCTTCTCAAGCCCACAAGATAGCCCATGACCTAGAACACAGCTCTTGGAAAAGATGAGACCAACAAAGCCATGAACTGCGCCCCTGGAGGCTAGGCAATAAGTTATTCTTCACACTTCTGCTGTTCACTCCCCACCCTCAAGCTCATCTACAAGCTTCTGCCCTGAAGATTTTTTACCTAAAAGAGGAGAGAACAAAGTCATCAGCACCCCCAATATACATTCTACTCTAGGTGGTAGGAAAATGTACAAAGACATATAGACTTATACAGGACCCTGCTCCCAGGACATTCTCCTTGCTTTGGTAGCTATTTCCTTCAAGTAAAAACCCTCAAGTTTCCAACTCAGCATTCATGATCTCAGCTTTAGATCCAGTCACAAGGTAGCAGTTCTCTCCAGTTATGCAAACAGAGTGCTTCCACAGCATCCTGTGCAACTCTCCGCAGACCAGCTACATGAAGGGGGCAGCTTTTCAATAGTTGAGGTTTCCCACTCAGTTTTAGTGCACTCCTTTCTAAACTGCTGTTGAACGTACTCCCTGCACCACATGGGATCAAGTCTTACTAAAGAAGAAAATGGAGCAAGAAGTGATACACAACCATGTAAATATGGAGACACTCCATATTTATCAGCTCCAGAGTCAATTTTATGCTTGTCAGAGCAGCCGTGACCTCTGCATCCCACATCACGTCTTCCACTTGCAAAATAAAGTAATTTTCTAAGTGTTAAAAGTTCTGGTCTCAGATTCCTCTCTTTGTAATAACAACTTTCATAACACCAGCTCCATCTTGCCTTCAACATGCATGCTTAGAAGCAGTAAAATTAATGACTTCAGGAATGCTACTTTCTCATACAAAGCCAACTAAGTCATTCCAATTCAAAAAAAAAAAAGCTACACACCAGGCCAATTCCTAGTGATGTAGGGATTATGCTGCCACATTACTTACTACTGGAGTCATCATGATACCAGAACAGCTTAAGAGTTTAACAGCTGCAAGAAGCCATACATTTTACAGCATAAAATGGTGTTACACATGCAATTGTTTAGAAAGCATCTCTCTTGCATGTTAAAAATCTGGAGAGAGAGAAAAAAACATCTGAGATTTTTATTGCATACTGAGAAGCTTGAGAGCTTGTTTTCTATCTGTACATGAGAACCTCAAAAAAAGAACATCCAGACAAACCAGAATCTCAAATTAGTAATAAATAAATAAATATCTCTATTAGATAGAGCTTGAAGTATTTTAGCTTATTGACAAATTAAAAAAACCCACTGTTTTGCCAACAGCAGATTGCTAAGAGCTGTGCTGTTAGGAATCTCTGTGCTGGTTTCTGGAAAGTCAGAGTAATGAAAATAAAACTGATATGATCAGTGGATGTCAGCCTAGATACCTTTATCTTCCCTGGGAACCCAGTGTCCTAAAATTAGAATACTTTCTTTTAAGCCATTAACAAAAATAATTAGCATGAGTTTGCTTACCTTGAAGTATTCTACAAGATCTCTACAGGTCACCTTGGATCCACTAATCTCTTTTTCTACCAAGTTTTCAGGGGCAAGCAGTAATGGTACCAAATTCCGCAATTCTTTCTTGAAATCCTCATCTATATCTAGTAAAATTCAGTTTCAGAAAACAGTGGTTATTTTACTTTTCAATCTTATGTTTCCTAAAGGAACACTGATAACCCATAACCCTTCAAAATAGCATCACAACATTTAATTTACTTTTAAAAAACTTAAAATTTTAAATACATGCTGTAGGTTCATTAAGTTTTATTTACTCTTTAGATCTTGAATTCAAACAGCAAATAGAGTCCTGTAGTCTTTGTGGCACTTAAAGTACATTTCCCCAATTACACCAACATCTTATACAATCCCACAGGTCCGTGCCCTCAAAACAGAACTAGTCATTATCCCACTACCGCACAACCACATTTTTAGCCTTTGCCATTATGATATATGCCCTCTGCTGGGAGACAAGCAGTAATTTAAGGAATCCCAGCTGTCTCTCATTCTGCAGTGGCAGAAGCGCACAGCTATTTTACAGTCAATTTGGTTTTGACCTTTTTGTTTAGCTAGTTCTTAGAAAAAGGCCTTTCAATAATAAGAAAGGAAAGTCCTTTATTTTAGGAATGCTCATCTCATCCTCTGTAATCTTTTTCTTCAGAATCCTTCTTTAATGACCTTTAGGTATGTCTCAAGTTAATCAAGATTACAATCAATATCTAGACGCAAAGAAAGATATCCATTGCCTTTTACCTCTAAATCATTGATAAGCACACACAATACACATTTTTAGATTCCATTGTTTTCACCTTTTCGCCCTACGTTTTCCCAATCAAGCATTTCAATAGCGAACTATTTCAATGTTTAACTTCCATGACAAAATAAAATTAATTCAGTGATCTGAATCAAGAAACATACAATGGAAAGTTTCCTACCATTCAATCTCCCATCAAAATTTGGATTTGTTGCAACTTTAAGACCAGGGTGGGGCAACAGGAAACAGCCAAGGTTACTGAAACAGGAGTGAATATGCTTCCTTACATTCTGCAGCTCTTCATGTTGGTTTTGCTTTACCTGAAGAAAAAAAGCATTACGAACTGCTAAGAGTTCTGCAGTACTGCAAGGAAGATTAAATAACAGCTTAAAAGCAGTAAAAGCAAATGAGTGTGTTTAAGCTTTCATTCCTGAACCTAGAAATGTAGACTTCTAAATCCTGGAATTCTACACAAGTAGAACATCCCAAACATATTTTATCAGCACAAAGAGCTAGCTCACTGTGCATCACTATCTTGACAGTGAGGTGCCACTTATGTTAGAAGACCACACTAGGATTATTGGAAATAATTTACCTGCAATCTTTTCTCTAGGAACTTTTTTCCTCCTTCCAAGCCATACGCATGTTCGTAAGGGTAACTCCAATCTCTAATTAAGAACATTAGTGTCTGCAACAGGAAGAACAACAGTGGTGAATGGTTTGCATCATTTCTAAGATCACGAACTATCACACATGATTATTATGAGATAAAAAAAAAAAAAAATCTAAACTTGACTACTGTAAATGAAGCAGCCTAGTAGTTTTGTGGTGCAAGTGGTTGCCTGTTTAAAAAACCCACACACCAACACACACACAACTGCAACTCACTCCTTATCTGTAAGGAAGTACTTCAGCGTCTCAAAAAGATAGCTTCCCTTTTCCATGGGTTTGCTTTTTGCTACCCCAGAGGGATTACATGGTCCTTCCTCCTATCAGCTGAAGATAGAGAACAAACCTTGACATTAGTCTTATATTTGATGAGGTGCTTTACAAAGACACCATCTTGCCTGGGCCAATCACAAGAACACAAGGGAGTCTCACTTGCAGACTGAATATTCTAAAGGCATATGAGTACCTTTAGAGGTTAAGGAGGATCATCTGATAATTGAGGTTGAGAGGAATCTCAGTCCTAGCAAATAGTCAGGTGAAGCTAGCAGTCTTGACAATTCAAATGCTGAAGTCACTGATGCTTCAAGCAAATGAAATGCAACATGACCCTCAACAGTATTTCTTCAAGGCCTTAAGATCTATACTCAGAAACATGCACCAAAGACCAACCACACCTCAAGGAGTAATGAGCAGGAAGGAAAAATGAAACTTTTCTCCTTAGTGTCAACATGTCTCTTAACACGTTCGTACCTTCTATGCTTAAACCTCAGACACAAAACTACCCTTGCCCAAAATCTGATCCTCTTCAGCATTTTGCTAGTGTTTTCACCAAGAAATATGGCGACAGTGAAGGAAACTCGGTCTTGTAAAGAGTAGACTAGCTTCAGGCCAACTAATTTCTCTTCATAAATTATCCTGAGCTCATTTTCTACACAATTAATTGCTTACAACACATTTAACATGTACACTTACTTGAAACGGCTTCTGATAAATTTCTTCCATAGCTAGTCTTCCATATTCTGTAAACAACTGATAGAAAGAAGAATGTAAGGGTGTCACACACAAAAGTTTTCTACTGTAACAATCTATTACCATCAACAGAAAACAAATATTAAATCCTATCATGGATTTAGAACAGCCAATGCAGCTCAAGAGCAGTACAATTCAGAAAGGAGACAATTTCCACTGGTTTCATGGTGCCACTCCAGAACTGTCACGACACTGTGGCTCAAAGGCGGTAGCCTGCAGGCTACTCTCAGGGGAAAGCTGGCTGTATCTTTTAGCCAGTCACTTTCCAACACTTGTTACCTAGGCTAAGGAGGTAAGCCTGTCTAACACTTGTCACTTACTTCCCACAAACGATCTCTTCCTGAAAATTTCAAGGAAGTAGTGGGCATTCAAGTACAAGTCAAGTTCAGCAGCTTCCCAGATCTCTACTTCAGTCCATGACCTTAACTCATAATTGTTCTCTCCTCAGCATAAAATAAAGCTTTAGCTTAACTGTCTTCCTCTGGTTGCTTTCACCATCTTTAATGATGAAAGCAGCGTTCTTCCTCTCAGGACTAAGTGGGCCAGCAAACCCATGAGAACACAAATCACATGCTGGCTGCTTCAGCAGACGTTAGCACTCAGATGTGGCTTTTCACTAGCCCCTTTATAGATCTGTGAGAGTGAGATGAAGGAAGTACACCAGTGCCCTTTGTAATAAGGTAACTTTTCCTCTGCATTAAAGCTAATCCCTGTGACACCTCTGGAAAAAAAAAAATAATCCTGAGAGGACAATTTCCCCTGTGTCATTCACAAGAACATCTGAGGACTTACAAGACAAAGCTAACACAAGTGAACTTCCAAGTCCTTGTCATCCTGAGCATAAAGCTCTGAAGAGGCCAAGAATCCACCTAAGAATGGCTTGTTCCTGAGATCTTAACTCCCCACCCCACTCAATTCCCTGCTACATGAAAAAGACAGACAGAATATTGCAGACTGGCACATTTCCTTCCCTCAGCCCATGATTCCTTGTCTCCATCTTCAGTGGGTAAAGAACATCCACGCATTCACTTGTATTTATTGCACTTCACTTTGTTCCCTCAAATCTCATCATCCACCCCAACAGAGAGATTTCTCTATTCGGACTACACTGAGGCTGCCAAAGGATCAGAGTTATCAGGAAAGCCTGACTTTCAAATTTACTAAGGCTGTTTTATTGTTGTTTGTTTCTTTCGAGATGTGTTTGTTTCTCTGTAGGGTTTTGTGGGGTTTGTTTTCTCCCTCCCTCCTTTGGCAAAAGAGATACAACTCTTAACTGAGAATGTAATCACAAGACTATGTTTAGTTAGTTCAATTCTACTTCCAGCATTGCCAGCTAGTCTTCCGCAGCACTGAACAAGACAATAAGTCCTTTCAATCAGAAGAGGTAAAATAGTTAAGCTGTGATGAGGTCATGACCTGAACACAGGCAGACATTTGTTAATACACAAACTAGCCTTTGAACCTACAGGTTTTAAGTTAAGGAGATAAGGCTCTTACATCATTCACATCAAGCCAGAATTCAGTGGCACTTGACCGCAACGTTCCATTAGAGAATGAAAACCTCACAGCAGAGAGAGGACAACTCTTTCCTGCTTCTGTTTCTAGACAGAGATAGGACTCTGTAGAAGTTTCTCAGCTGAAAAACTAAAGGTTTCTGAGCAGAAGATGCTCTTTCCACCCTGAGTTGAGCACCAGAATTTCAATAGAAACTGATTGTGAAACACCATCGATTTTCTTACTTTAAGAAAAAAGAAGAAATATTGGAAGTTCCTCACTGAGTGGTTTCAGGAATCATTTCCCATTCTAATCCTTTCAGAAATTTTGGAACTTCCTATACAGAGACCAGATTTTAGAGAGGTTTAGACAAATCAGAAGCTTATGCTATATTATATCTACGGTGTCACAGAGCAAGCATCACAGCCTCATGGAGCTGATGCAAACAACATCTTTATAAGCAGCACTAGTTTTAGCATCAGGTCAGCTTCAGTGTTTACATAAAGTAGGAAGCAGCTCTCAAATCACAGTGACATTAGTAGTGAATTCAAGAACTATTTTGAGATTGTCAGTTCAGAAGCAGCTTAATGTAAGTGCTGTATATTTTTACCTGCAAATGTTGAAGGTCATCTTCCTGAATATTCTGAGACAAGTTGTATACCTAGAAGAAGCAGTTAAGAAATTAAAATACAATTCCAAACCATTATCTTATGTTCATGTAGCCTCTTTCAGACATCTTGAGTATATTCACCACCTTCAAAAATGTCTAGCTACCTGAAAGCCAGTGCCTAGAACCAAGTCCAAGACTACATCTCAAAAAAAAGAAGTCACTCTCTTTACCAAGTGGTAAAAAATAAAAAAGTAAAACAAAAAAATAAAAAAACACCAAATCAATCACTGCTGACTACCCTAATCCTCCTTAGAACACCTTCTTTTCAAGAAAAGAAGTCATAAAAAAAATCTAGGAAGAATGCTGAAATGCTTCAAATCGTTGCACAGCTGGGAGAGAAGAGGACTGAGAAGCATAAGTTCATCTGCCATCCTCAAGTTCAAGTGCTCCAGGTGTTCTATCAGTCACCCAGCACATCACCTCTGACACAGAAATGACTGGGCAGTTAGCTCACCCATTCTTCTTGCTTTCCAGTCTCCCCAGTGAAATCTGACTTTCTCCAGGGAGCCCATGACTGCTCCAATAACACCAATACTGAACTGCACTAAACAAAAAGATGCATCAATAATCCACAACTTATCCTAACAACAGGAACACTGGGGGAAACAGGGCAGCAGCAGTGTTCCACATACTCCTGATGCTCTGATGTTTTGGCATGCCTGAATAAGGTCACTTTTCATCCCTTTAAAACCTGCTTACTTCTGGCACATTAAGGCACAAGCCTAAAAGTAGTTCTGGGCATAGCACAAGAAAATTATCAGAAGTTTAACAGCAGCAGCAGCTGTACCTTTAACAAATCACCGAAGTGGTTTCTACTTCGACATTTTTGTTTGGGATTCACCAGTTCACTGAGCAATTTAACCCAGCTTGGCCTTGGATATCTTTCTCTCTGGAATCAAGGTTATCTACACAACACTGAACACTGGACATTAAGTACGAAAATCTAGATAATAATTGGAGGAACATATGCAAGTGAACTTCCTATGCATAGCTAGAGAGACACACTGCGTACTCAGGCAAGAGGGTTCCTCTACCTGTCATTATTTGTCAGCACAGGTATTCTCACCTGGACAGAACTCGTCATGGTGCTCAGAGCAAAAACCGTTGCACAGTCTTTGATAGTGGATTGGCTATCAAAGGCACCTTGGGTATCCATGAGAAGCACAGCAACCTAGAGATTTTTGAAGAGCAGCAACAGTTAACCAAGTTGTTACACTTTCAAACTCCAGGTCATTGGGATAAATTCTGTTTCAAGTACAGCATTGTCTTCCACACCTACTTAATAAACCTCAGCCAGCTTCCTGGACAAACATTTATAGATACGTACAGATTAGGAAGCAGCAACTACAGAGAAGCATCAGCCTTATGTCGTTGGACTTGCTACACTATTCACCCTCTCCCACGGGAACAGCATTCCTCAGCCCAGTTGGGACACAGAGCAGAGTAAAAGGTAGCTCTCATTCACTGTAAAAATGTCAGTCTTGGCTTTCATAAGCTATACTGGATTGTCAGCTAAGTATGAGATGGTTCCTTTAAAACACAGGTAGATACATGTCTTAAAATAATTATTTTCATAAGAAAGCTAGTTAAATGACACTGACCATCTGCTAAAGTGACATGGAAATTAATTGATCTTAATGATAAGATTTAATTGGTCCAATTCCTATCTTTGAAATTTACACCTCCCTTCTCTTCCAGTTACAGACAACTGACAAGCAAGAACAAATAAGTGATTTTTCCCAAGAGCACAAACAGATCCTCATAACTCAACTGTTTTTTAGCCAGAGAACTGTTTGGTTTGCTCTAAAATTTGATAAAACCTTCTGCAGCCATTTAAGTCACTAGCTGCTTAATATCAGTGTCCCATACTAACTAACCATCAGACATTCCCTCTGCACCTCAGCAATGCAAAGACCATTTAAGTTAAATAAGCAGAATTTTACAGTTCAGGAGAACAGCTAACAATACAGCACTGGCATTATGGAGTAAATATTTACTGACAACATCAAGACCATTTCAGCATGAAAACAAACATCTGAAATGAAACTTAGTAGCTAGAGTGACTTAAAAGAGTTAAAAGGTGCACCAGTTTTGTTAATGTAGCATTAGTATAGATTTATCATGTTTTGACACGCTCTTTGTTTTTACAAACTACCTGCTAAACTATGCAGAAGGACCAGCTTCTGGTCACTGAAACTGCATTTCTAGAACTTAAAGCCTTGTGCTACCTTTCAACAGAATACAGTTACAAGCCGGAACACATTCTCAACTCAAAGAACAGTGTTTGTTAGAGGGGTTCTTATCACAGAACTTGTCTATACACAGTATTTAGAGCCAACACAGTTTTAAAACACCCACAGGATAACCCACCCATTGACCCAGACAAAGTAGACTTTGCCAAAATAAAGTAATCTCAAATCAGGACTATTGTTGGAGCCTGAATACCAGCAGGAAGACTCATGCCTGCACTGATACAAGGTTTCCAACATGTTATGCAGCTAGTGAGTAAAAAGGAAAGCAGCTGACATCCGAACTACCTCCATGAAACCTGTGGTATTAAAACTATTCAGCCAGAGGTAAAAATCCCCACATACCCCTGTTTAAATTAAGCACTTACCTTTGTTCCATTGGGTTTATCAATTACAAACACTTCACTCCAGATCTGAATGCCAGTGGTTTCCCGTTCACATCCACCTCTCCATGTAAACCCAGTCAAAGGCTCAGTGTTTCCACCTATCCAGCTAGGAGAAGTCTACAAAACAAGAAGAAAATTGTACTTAATATCAAGGAGAAGATTTTTTTTTCTATGCTAAGTATGTTTCTGCAGACTTCCACATCATTCTTCCATTTTTGTCCAAGCTGACTGACAACACTACACAAAGTATCAAAAACACAATGGTACTCTTCTGTACATGGAAGACAATCCACAAAAAAATCTGAACTGTTTTGCAGTCCATCACATTTCAGCAGTTGCCCAGCTCTTTATCCACTGAAGAATGCACGAGCACAACTTTCAAGTCCCAAGCACTCAGAGCTAGTGATGAGAACAGCACAGCTTTGTCCATCAGTTCCACTCTGCATGACTGACACTCTTCTCTCCAAAACACAGCTGTAAAGAGCATGTATTGTAACTACAGAAACGGCTAAACCTCTGCAAGGAACTGAAAACTGATCACAGCTTGATCCCCTCTGTTCTACCCCACAAGTTGGTCAACTTCTGAAATTAAATAAGCACCTAAACCCCTGTGCTAACAGAGGCAAACCCAAGAATCCCAATGCTACCTTGCAGAAGCCAAGCAGAATCCAGAAGGACTAGAAGATCCCTAATCTGTGTGTCAGTCAGTACTTTTCCTAAGTGATTAGGATTCAAGAGAAGATAAAGTTCAGAGTTAGATGCACATCAATCAACACATCCACGGGCAAGTCATCTGCTTTGGGAAAGGCTGTCAGAGAGTCAAGCACAGGCTGCAGCTAACAGGTCTGGCCCGTGTACTGTAACAAGTCTTCACTCCTCAAGGACAGGCAATGCAGGGAGCACTAGCTCACACAGAAGACCCCACACATTGTATGAACAGATTTAACCCAGAAAAGCAGCTTATGCACTGGGAAAGTAAGGAACAAGAACAGGCACTCTAAGGAACTTGAACTATGAAATAGTTCACACACACACACACACACACACTCACTGAAAGTCTGGAAGAGAAAAGTAGTAAACAAATGTTTAAAGCAAGAGAAAGCTTAGGGAAAAGCCTTTATAACACAGCACATTGGCAGAACAGAAACAGATTTTCAATGAATTTGCCTCTGATCACCCAGAGAAGATGACCAGCCAGAAAAGCGTGCTCACAGAGGAGGTGAAGGGGAGGCTTCTCCATTCACCAAGCTATGGCCTAACTTGCTAACTCCACACTGGAGGTTTTCAGAAGAGTTCACAACAGATCTCTTCACATCACAGAGAGCAGCATGGGGCACCCAGGGGCTGCTCATACAGAAATACTTGCTGTGAATAAGTGAAACTGCTGGTTTCAAGAGGAGGGGGGAAACAAAAAAAGATAACCCTATACCTACCAACATTGCTTCCTGCAGAGCAAGTCTACGTGCTAAAAGGAAAAGTCAATTAAGCATCAGCATTCTCCCAAGCTAAATGCACACCATTCAGCTTTGTTACCTGGGTCAGGCATGGCAAAATGAGCAGATAAAAAAAATACAGATGTATTCACCAAAGTGAAGAGAGCCATGGCTCTTTACAGGTAGGCGTTTTTTTGTGGGTTTTTTTTCTTTTTTTTTTTTTTTTAAATGCACACACACCTTCAACTGGTGAGAATAAGCACAACCTGAAAGCATTCCCTGGAAGTTTTGTTTTGTGGTTGTTTTTTTTTGTTTGTTTGTTTTTTAAATCCCAGGAGATGTTCACACATCCACTGACCACTGTAGAAGCCAAAGCTCCAAGTCTGCTTTGGGATTCAGTATACTGAATCAGATTTCACAGATATGCAGTAGGGGACTGTAGCTTTCCACTTTTTCAAAAGAAGCTGTTACATTACTCAACAATGAGATCCATTCTTTGCTTATACAAGAAGAATACTTTTTCCTAATTTGGTCCAGAAATTTGTACTCCTACGTGCAGAAACAGACCAAAACCACCTGAATCTTTTGACAAGTACCTCAATGAGCACTGCATACAATGACATCTTATTTCACGTGTCATTCATGTCACGGGCAACTGGTGCCTTAATAAGCAGAAGTTCAGCTCAAGTTTCTCCATCCTGTGAGTGATGCAGTTGAAGCCTGCGTCCGACTCTGAGCTTTGCATTACTCTGAAGCATTCCTAGCTTGTTACACCCTCCCCACCTCCCTTTCCTTTCAAGGGAACTCTGCTTTAAGAAGTTTCATCCATTAAGTTGTCTTGAAAGACATTCAGGAGATCGGGGCGGGGCGGGAGGTAGAAAGGCTTTGCTCCTACAGGAAACCAAGCTGTAAGTTGCACTACAATTCTGTACCCATCTCTCTAAATATATTCCATACTAAGAAAAGGACCAATGCAGCTTCATTTACACAGAGCAGTGCATCTTGCAGATTAATACAAGTTAAGAAGGTCACACCTCTGCAAATAAAAAAAACAGCTTTCAACTCTAGATTTACTAGTATTACTGCACCCAACTCTTAATAAGGCTTATTATGCAACAGAGATCACAGGATCCTTGCAGTAGCTTTACTGAACACAACTGCTGCTATTTTGTGGCAGATTCTGTTCCATTTCAAATAAGCAATAATAGCACTAAGTACCAGTCTTCAAAATGAGATGCCCATCTTCCTGGAGCCGGTGACCAGCCTCAGCCATTTCAAAAAATCCTACCTTTGACTTTAGCTGTCACAAGTTAGATTTTTAAGAGTGGTAACTTTTCACATGACTCCTTGCTCTCAGTCTAAAACAACTATAGCAACCCATTTTCTTGTCTTGGCAAGTTTTTCATCATGTATTTTAATATCAGTGGGACAGGCTATCCCAAAATTGCTTGATCAGTGTATGAATTTAACTCAGATGCACTGGTATTTTGTGCAAGGGCCAACATTCTGTTCACAGTAAATACAGACTTTAATTAAGCTAGAGAGATCAGACTTCAAGAGTATTACAAAACTATACTAAGGCCATCCCTCCTGTACGAAAATTTGTATAAGCATAGAGGATACCATATGACTTCAAAATCAGCAGGGTTCAGAAGAGGCATTGCACTCATCTTTTCTCATCCCCAACTTCCATCACTCAGTTTGCAGCAGCTCTGACGCTTGTCATACTCTTTCCCTAAGCCATTTTAAGTCACTGAGCTGGCAGGAAACAATTCAGCAAAGTACAGGGTCTTCTGACGCATCCGTGAGCAGGATCAGCTCAGCTAAGGGCCTGCAAGCATTAAAGCTTGAGAATACAAATGACTGACCAGAAGCACTGCGTGGAGAGCAAAACTTCCTCTTTTTAGATAAGGGATAACTGTTACACCAGATGGTTGAGCTTGCCTTCATCTTCAGTTAAAGTGAAACAAATGGTATTTTGAAGGACACCTATGGAAAACTGAAAAAAGTGACTGTACTGTACAGTGAACAGAGAGGCACATTATTACACAAAACTGAAAGTGTTCCCACCCATTTTGCTATCTGAACTTTTGTATTATTTTGCAATCTGAAAGTTAGTGTTTGCTTAAAGACCTAACCTATTTTTGGGAGGAACTAGCACTGTCTCTACCTAGTGCCCATTGAACTCAGATTGCTACACTTCTTGGGAGTTTTTGTTGAGTTTGTTTTTTTTTTGCTGGTGGTGGTTTTGGATTTTGTTTTTAATATAAACAGGATGCTTACATACACAAAAATCACCCACTGAACAGCTGTCAATGAAACCTTTATTTCTTTGTAGGCTAAGAGTCTTAAGAAGTTGCAAGTGCCAGCTTGCTACTCTGTATTCCTCCTACCACATCCTCAGTGAGCGTCTTACAGAGCTCTTGGCAAGCCAGGGAGAAGAATTCAATAGCAGGCATTACTTGGAGTGAGGGAAAGGAAGTCTTCATCTGCCAGCTACCAGCGGCTTCTTTACAATACTCCCATATTTCCTGTAACTGCAGGGTTCATCTTGATTTCTCCTCAAGCCAGCTAGCACAAAGGCAAAATAGATGCAATCATGGTTAATTTCTACTACCATGAATTCCATCTCCAAAAAACAGCAACCAAAAAGGAATTTGTTCCGTTCTTATAGAGCTTCAAAAAGCATCAAAATACTGAACTGTTAATACTCACTGAGCAGACTAAAAGAAACGTCACAACCCATGAAAGGCAGATGAACACATATAGAGAAGGAGGCTGTATGCCACCTTCTCTATATCAGCCAAGAATTCAAAATGTAATGGACAAGTCAAAAGCTACAAACTAAGGAGAAATTAAACTTCAGATCAGGTGTTCATTAACCAATGACTTAAAAGGATCTAAGAAGTTCCTGGACAGTGTTCAGGGACACATTCCAAGCAAGAAATAGACAGAAGACTTTCTCCCTTTTATCATATCACAGTAAGCAGATTTTGCCCTCCAGTAGCTACCTGCTTTTTGCAGCAATAAGGCAGTGCGACAACATGACTGCAGGAGATCAAGTCAAAGCAAGATTTCTCCAAGCCATCACCTGGATATGACCTTCTGCAAACCTCAACTAGAAGGCCACTATGCTCTCCTTATTCAGGTTCTTCTGAAGCCTGCTTATATCAGGACACCAATAATTGATAACTGTAGCAATTATATATTGAACAACTGTCACCTTAAATTCACTTCTTCAGAGTAGTAACATAAACAGTAGCTGGCTTCCACCCTTCTGTAAGAAAAATTTGATCTGCTATGTTCGTGCTCAAGTCAACAAATACAAAGGTAAATAATTAAAAGATCAAAATACTTTTCCCCCCCCNCCTGTTATACATGTATCTAAGCATGAAGTCCAGTAGGAAAGATTTTCCTTTGCGGAAAGCTCCTGCTACAGACACAACTACTATGTTAAGATCTTTGATGTGTTCCTGAAGCAAGATTTTTTCCAATGCTTCTTCATCTAATTCAAAGTTATGATCATCCTCATGAGCAAGAACAATCTGTATGGGGCGCGGCTTATCCAAATCCACCTCGTCATCTGAGTCTGGCATGGCATCTGAGTCAGGTAGGGCATCCTCCTCTTCTTCCTCCTCATAATGCTTACCTGCAAATGGACAGGTTACATTGCATTAGTAAGGCAGAGCTTAGGACACCAGACATTTCTGTGAAGTGAGAACTCATTCCAGCAGCCAGAGTGATACTGTCGGGAATGCACATGTGCAGATGAGACCAACAGCTGTTCCCTGTACATTTTTAAGAGCTTTGCATAGTCTGCATT
Source organism: Penelope pileata (assembly GCA_013396635.1). Classification (NCBI taxonomy): domain Eukaryota; kingdom Metazoa; phylum Chordata; class Aves; order Galliformes; family Cracidae; genus Penelope; species Penelope pileata. The sequence goes on from WBMW01000972.1 coordinate 5,273,770, forward strand.
TCAGACTTCAGCATTCCATGAGCTTTAAGAAATCACAAAAGGGAACTGTTTTTCTAGCACCAAGACCCAGTCTCAAGAATTCTTAAGTAGTATAATTTCCATTAAAAACTGTAGACTTTTTCTCCTATTGAGGAAAGATTAGTTTGTTTAAAGTGAGCTCCAAAGAGGACGGAAGTTATTTAGATCACCACCTTCTTATACTACTGCCAAAAAATGGTTTAAGTCAGTTTCGGTTATCAACACGTACAAGCAAGACCACTAACCTATGTTACCCCAGGATTACATCAGCAGAAGACCAAGTTCCTTTCTAATCCCAACACCTGCTTCAGTTCTCAAACACAGCAGACTTCAGACTGCCTGTTCACTGCTTGCAAGAGGAAAAAAAACAAATTCATGCACATGTGTAAGGCCTAAAATTTCGGGGATTAAATAAAGCAAGAAACAACAAAGTAGTTTCTGCTTCCACTCTTTTTCTGACACATTCAGCATGATTCAATAACAGTAAGTACCAGCTGTTTCAAAAAAGAGTTAAAAATACTGAAAGATCATTTTCTTCATACTAAGAATCAATAACCTTTCAGGATCAAACTGAAGCCTTTCAGAATCAACCTTTCAGGGCCTATTATTCTTTCAGTAGCTGAAAGAACTACAGCTCAGGTCAGATTTAATTACAGACCTCCATGTGCACAAACCTGACTGAAGCATCTTCCTAGCAGTTACTTAGCTGGGAACATCAGTGTATGAACTTCATTATGTCAGCCTGCCTGTGATGCCTACCTTCCCAAGCCCTGCTTTTATCAAGGAGATGAAGCAGCAGTTATGCAGGTACATTACTGCACAGCCCTGGGCTCCCTGCAGAAGCGACCCAGGAACAGTGTCACACTGCACCACGGATCCCACGCAGTTAAATTCACCCATGGCAGAGACCCTGCCAATGCCCACAGGACCTGCCAAGTCATTCCTGCTAGACTGTGCAGCCTAGATCCCATCCTCAGCAAAAGCCTTCTGAACAGTGCTCCAACGTGCTGTTCTGTGGATGTAATGAGACATTCGAGCCATTATCATGAACTTGAAAGCCTGGTGACACCGTGACCCTGGAGTTTTTCCAGAGGCTGCCTCTGTAGCCAGTTCTGACAACATTTCACTTGACTGTAAATCAGAGGAGACATTTCCACTTCTAAGCATCGCGTTTGCGCGGTTTCAAAGGCTGGTGGCACTAAATCTTTTAAAAAAATACCTATTGCTTTGAATATATGAAGTTAGTGTTGTAGTTGGCTTGAACAGGAAGTAAACTCAAGTGCTTAAATCCTAAGGAGGCAGACTCAAATTATCCAGCATTACATGCAAGCTGGCTCCTGGCACCACCCTAACCCAGCCTGGTTGGCAAAGCAGGCCCAAGTATTCCATTGCAACCACAGGCCTGACAAACGGAAGGAGTAACTTTAAGAGCAGCAATCAATAGGACACTGAACAAAGCAAGCTACATTGACACAATACTGGCCAGAAGAGTTGGTTTTTTTTCCCTGAAATTGTCAGCTTTACTCTAAAACTTCTGTATTCTCAGAAATTAAACAAGCCCTCTTTTTTGAAAGAGTTTACAAAGCAGGATTTACTCCATACAGTAAGCATTCTCTGTAGGCCAGAAAACATAAGAAGATAGCCCTTGCCTTTCTGAGAGAAAGGGATTGATTCCACTGATAAAAACATTAAATAGCTCCAAAAAAAAGGACTTTTTAATTGCAGCAAACTAAGTATCCACACCTCTGCTTCTATGCATTCCCTAGACAACAACTTTAAACTGTTTCTTACAAAAGCCTTTTTCTTTTGCTTAACCGTGTCTCATTACAATTGCAGTAAGACATCAGTTCCATACACTAGACTCTACGATAATCTGAAGCAACATCTGCAGTTTCTCTTCATTGACTGGAAGCCTGACACTACCCACCTTTTCCTACCTGGAAGTCATCAGACGCTCAGCAGACCTCAAGGCACGAGTCCTAGCAACATCCTTCTGCCAACAGAACGTAGCTACCCAAAGCCTCCTCAAGCCAAAGTACTTTCCACACAAACAAGCAGTATAATCTTATCATGTTTTTTCTAAACAAGCAGATTCTCCCCACAAGTTGATAGCACTATCAAGAGCTTGCATATGGCATTTCCCTTAAAGGTCTGCAACATCTTGTTAATAGTTTTCTGCAGCTTAAATAACAGAGGGGACAGAAGATTCATCTCTGGTTCCATTCAATTTCTATTGTGTTTTACTCAGCAGCAGAAACTGGGAAGTGAAGTCCAATGCATCAAGTCAGGTGGTGGGGGTAGATTGGTTTGGGATATTCTTTTGTTAGGTTGTTGGGGTTTTTTGTTCATTTTTGGGTTGGTTTTCTTTTTTTTTTTTTTGGAGAGAGGTTGGACATGGACTAGACAGCCTAATATATCTGAAAGTTCCCAACCTGTCTACAGAAAACACTATCATAGTCATGAATCAAGTATTTTGAGGGTGGGGAACTAGTGTTGACAACTGTGAAGGAAACTTGATCTATCCCGAAGAGCTGGTTTCATAAATTCATTCCCAAGTGGCACAGAATACCCTTACCCCTCCTTTCAAGGGATTTTGAGCCAGTTAACAATTACCAGGACAGATATTACAATGTTAAACAACATAACTGTGGAAGAAGCACTACTGCTGGGCCCAGCAACATAACCAGCATACACTAACCCCTCACTTGCTCCCAGGCAGGCATCACAAGCTGTTTGGCTCTTGCTCCTGCCTTCTGACTGCTGACCCTGCTACTTGGGCTAGCTGCTGTCTCAGGTAGCACTGGAATACTTTGGAAGGCTTTCTAGCTGGCTTTGGAGTCCTGGGCAGAGGGATCACATTCCACTTCCAAGAACTATTTCCAGAGCAGCGTCTCAAAACAATGAGCAGGAAGTCCCACTCCACAGCCCAATTCTCATCAAAAGCTGCAGAAGCATTACAGTAAGCCTGTGTGTAGTTCATAAGAAGTGTGCTGACAATACTGTCAAGCCTAGCTAGGAATTGATGAAATTCAGAGCACTCCTTATTGCGCTACTCCTTATCACTGGTCGGGTGTTTGGGGTATTCCCCTTCCCCCCAGCATTCCTCACCTGCCCCAGCCCAGTCACAGTGCACTGCTAACAAGTCAGAATTTAAGTGCATTTGTCCTGTAGTCTCATCTAAGGACCACACGCTGCTCTAGGTTCTTCCAGTAGTCCCGTCCCAGCAAATCAAGTACAAGAACAAAGGAGGACTAATCGACTAAGTGGCTTTCCCAGAACGATCACCCCATGGACAGAAGACTGGACCTAAAACTTTCAGTACCTACAGAAAAGCTCTCATTTGACAAAACACACAGCATTAGAGCTTGTAGGGCAGGCACAGAAAGCCATGGCAATGTTGTCCTTTTTTCAAGCTGTACATCTGTCCTTTGAAGCTTCTGCACTACTGAACTGACATACCACGGGCTATAGTCACATACCTCTGGCCAAAGCCGATGCAGGAAGATCACTGCCAGGACTTGCCCTCCAGCCTGCTCTCCATCCAGTCCTATGGCTATAGCTTACAGCTGCTTGCCAATCACTCCCTGCTCCACTTCAGCCTCTTACCTGAATGAGTCAGGCTGGAATCATTTGAGCTACTGCACGATTCCAGCTGTGTGTAATCACTCCCCAAGCCACGTCAAGCAGGCTAGGAGATGCAGAGAAAGCAACGCACAGATGCAGACAGACTTGAATGGAAGCAAATACAGCCACAGGAAGAAGCTAGTGCCCAGCTTCCCTCTGAACTCTGTGCTCCACTCAGCAACCATTACAGCAGACCACTGACACTCATCATCTAAGTAGCCAGAACAAGCAACAGTTGTTGAAATGCTAAGCCAGCTTTTGAGAACAGTAGCTTCTTGTGTAGGTACAGAGAATATTGCAATTGAATAAACTCAGCTAAATAACCCATTTCTTAAAGTGCGAGGTAAAATGAACAAGAGCTAATTCCTGCTTCCCCTAAGGGCACCGTGAGCAGCTGATGACCTATTTGTCCCACAGTGTAAGGACACCGGAGTGAGAGCAGTCAGCTCAACTTGCATGCTATGAAAATAAAAGAGACACTCTGCTTTAAATGCAAGCTCCTAAGCATGCATATTCACTGAAACCAAGTACCAACATAGCTACCTTTAGATTTCAACCCAAACACAGCCTGAGCTGGCTGAACACATCACTCACCTTCTTTCCTAAAAAAACAAAAAACAAAAACCCACAAATTGCTACCTCAGTTTGTTTTAAATACAGTGTGTTTCTGATCAACAAGCACCAAGGCAAAGAGGTGGACACAGACAGCTACACACTTAAATTTTAATCCTGTTTGCTTTTTAGTGGCTTAAGACTCGCGCTATAAACACTCAGCTAAAGAAGTCACTTTCGTTTAGCGTAGATGGCTCATCAGTATTCCTCCCATTTGCTCTCTCGAGGAGTTAAAGACTTCCCCACATCTCTGTAAGCCTCCAAGCTAATACTCTTCATATCTTGTTTGTATAGAAACCCGCATTTCGCTAGAAGTTCATTTTGAAATCAAAACCTCTGCCACCCCTCGCTTCTTCAGCTCTCAGAACCCTTGAGCTCTCTTCCTGATGACCTACAGACACCACAGGCTCATGGCCATACAAAGTGACCCAAACCTCCCTACTCAGCCCACAGCTCAGCACAGATGCCCCCATAGGTTCCTCCACATCCCTGAATGGCAAAGCAAGCTGCAGGGGACCACACTAGTCTTAAACCACCTGACCCAAAATCCTGTCCTACCTCGACAACCTGAGGGAGTCTGAAGCTTTAATTAAAAGCTTAAAACAAGTTCTCATGAAGAAATCACTGCAACACATTTACACATAGCACATTCTCTCCAAGCTTCACCTAGGAAATTTTCATTAGAGAGAAAGGAGACAAATGATTTAAATGCTTCTCATTTTGGTACAGTGAGCCAAGGAGGGTGTAGGCAGGTGAGAATTAAATTCCAGAGCATAGGAAAAAAAAAAAATAGGTTAACCTTCAAGCCTTATTCGAACAAGATAAAACAAATCTGGTACATCCCCTGTAAATAAATAAATAAAAGTCACTAGATTTAAGTCACTAAACCCTCTCCTTTCTCCAGCAGTCCTACTCCATGCCATTAACTCACAGCAAGATCCACATGGAAGTTACAGGGCTGCAGCAGAACTTAATGCACCACTGCTTCCCTGTTGCTGACAAGCAAACACTGCCAAGTAGCTCATTTTAAGGCCAGAAATAATTAAATGTTTTGAATATTTCAGCTATAAATAGGACTGACGAGCTAAGTTCCAAAGACTTGTTTGGATACCCAGTAAGACTGACGGAGAAGAAAGGGGGATGAAGGGGGGAAGAAAGCCACATTTAACTCTCTCTGCTCCTTCGGGGCAATAGGATGTTAAGGGACAGATCTGGAACTGTTACATAAACTACCCAAAGCAGCAAAAAGAACCTGAAGCTACCATTCTGCCAGGGAAGGGCAGAAAGGAAAAAAAGATACACCGATGACCTAGATAACTAATCAGACAATGGGTCTGTCTACTCCTGACATGCTTTAAAGAGCTTTCTCTGTTGAATGGTCTGCATGCATAGAGGAGCAGAGACAGCTCTCCCATAGCTACGCATGATACTGGTGAAGTGGCATTCTGCATTCTCCATTTAAGGGAAGTAAAGGCTGGAGGGAGACTTCATTGTAAAGGCAAAAATGTTAACCTTCAGATTTGTCTATTGTCAGCGAATACAAGCAAGAGAGCACCAACAAGCAGAAGCTAAGACAGAAACAGCACAAAGCCTAACTCAGGCTTGGCCAGTAAGTAGCAAAAAGAATTCTAGACAAAAGGACTGCTTTTTGGAAAGCGCACCGTGAACTTAAAGAGATGTTTCTCCATAGCTACAAGGAAAAGCTTGGAGGGTAGTGGTGGTAACAAAGTGTGCTCCTCATCCCTCTTCCACCCTGCCTAATGACCACAGCTATTATTAGCATACTCATCCAAGAGCCTAACAGGATCTCTACTCGCAATAAGGTGTACCAGTACTTTTCCAGCCCCCTCAAAGGATGCTACTTTAGAACACTAAGACTATGGTAGGCAAAACTTTTAATCTTTTCTCCCCTTCCTCACCACACCCCAAGTTCTCAAGGATGGGAACGAGCATTTACGCGATGTGACCATGCCTGCGCTCACCACAGATTCTAGAAATGCCAACTGAAAGGTCCGTGAACACTGAATCCTTGCAGGCCATTACAGACATAAACCACAATTGAGGAGCAGAGTATGACTGTATCTCAAATTGCAGCTCATCAAGAAGATCCAGTCAGTATTTTCTAATTGTTTTAGGCCATAACTACATTTTACATAGCTCCCACGCGTCCAGCAGCTGCTAACTCAGAGAAGGATCAGCTACCCCAAACCATGGTTTTGAGTGAGGACAGGGAGGTAAGACTAAGGCAGGAGATGCCACCTGCAATTATCCCACGTCTGATGTTTAGATTAGAAGGCAGAACAGTCGCCAGCCATATCGGTGCCGTGGCCACAGCAGAGCTCAAGCAAGTGCTCAGTCCGGCTGAACACGCGGGTATGCCAGAGACACAGTTTTCATATTCATTTCCAGGATAAACATGCTGTCAGTCAGGAGTACCAACAGGTTGAAGAAAAAGAGCAAGTCAAGGAGACTTGAATTTTTTTTTTTTTTGGATCAGACTATGCTTCTGATCTGAAGCTTCCAAGTAAAAATAATCCTTTAGACCTGTCTCCAGCTCACACCCAGCTTCCTGCCTTCCCTTAGGAACCAGCAGCTTTGAAAGCCTCCCCTCCAGCTTTTCCAGCACTGAACTCCATCATTTTGTTTTAGCACAGATTTCTAGACAATTTCCAAGAGTTAAGAGCAGTACAGGGTGAGACTATGTTTACATTAACAAACCGCCTTTGCTAGATCATGTACCTAGCAAAACTGATATAGTAACTACCTTCAGACATCTTCGGGGGTATTTCAATTTCTTGTCCTCTCTCCATCAACAAAAATGGTTCTTCATCTAGTAGTATTACGAACACACACACAGGTGAAAACCAAAGCATGACCAGGGGAAAACATGGTATGTACATTGGGAGAAAACACAGACAAAAAATTAGTGCCCAGAACCACAAGAAGAATCAAAACAGGAAGAAATAAAACTTATCACACAAATCACATTTTAAAGGGAATAGAAACAAAAGCAAAAAGAACATACTTGCCATGAGTTCCCTTAATCATGCTGAAGGAAGAGACTGTTTTCACAGAACTGCAACACAAGCAGTTTTCACCACAGTCCCTGCTGCTAACAGTGCACAGAGAAGGCCCTGGGCTGCCATATATATCACCTTCCTGTAGCTGAGCCACAACAACTGATGCACAGCACCTCACCAAGCCCAAGTCCTGCAGAACCCACACTCACCCTCCACTGCTCCCAAGTCTCTGCCAGGCATCATCGTTGCCGCACAGAACTCCTCTGCTGAGACAACAACTCAAAGTACACTTTTGTTGCCAACAGGACACTGCCAGTACCTGCCTCCTCAATTGCTCCACAGCACAGCTGAGCTTTACCCTCCCACCCACACAAGGGCTCTCCCACTCCTTCCCATTCCCAGCACCAGCTCGGTAGCACACAGCCTTTGCCACACGTCCAACGCTGCCGAGAGGGGAGCCAGTCCAACAAGCTACACCAGCAGAAGAAGCAGAAAGCAATTCATATTGGATTGCAAGCTGCATCACCTCAATACGAGTCCAAGGAGTGCTAGAAGTAAAGAAAAACAAAAAGCAGAGCTAGGCAACTTTGTTATCTGACCCCAGGGCATACGGCAAGTTCATGTGTACTGTTGAACTGCACAGGACTGCTGCCCTCCATGCTGGCACCACCGTCCTTGGTCCCCACACAATCTTATCTTGAGTGAGCACGCAGTGATGTGCTGTGCTGTGCACCCTCCAGCCTCTGAAACAGCTGTACCAGCACAAGCGAGGGGGAGGCACAAGCTGCTTGACTCAGCACCGGTGCCAAGAGGCAAGTTTGGCTTTGTGATTACAGCCTAGGCAAGCTGGAAGATTTCTTCAGCCTCCCAGAAAGCCCAAGGGCAGTTAAGAAGCATGTTCATGTGGCAACATCATGACACATGATAATGCTGCAAAGAGGAGCAGACAACTGGGCTGTAACTGGATCGGACGCTGTGTTGCCAAGGATTTGTCTGGATCTGAAAGAGTTCAGACTCAGGTTGGGTTAGCCAACACACTTGTTAACCTCCACTTAACAGGGTTTCCCTCCTCCGCAAAACAGTTTGACACCAGTTTGAGTTTTGTCAATAAGGCAGGCTAGGACATGCAGTTGGTGGGAAGACCTTGAGCTCGGCACAGTCCTTCCTGCACTAGAGGAGGGAGGGCTCCCTTGACCATGCCTACTGAATGCTGTAGCTACTTAGAGCAGTCTCCACCAGGTGATTTCTGAAATCACAGCAGTTAAACTGTCACAAGGACGCTGTAAAACTCTCCCACATCGGTATCTCAGTTCCATGCAACAAGCACCTTTGCATCAGCTCAAAGGGCCCAAGACTTACCCATTCACCTGATCTTCCCTAACACCCTGTCTGACACTTGACACCACAGCAGCCTCAGCGTTAATAAGAGTCTTAACAACAAGATTTTTGTCATTGTTTCATAAGTACTTTCCTGGAACAGCAAATGCCATTGTTACCTGTAGGCTAAGGGCTGTTGATCAGCCAAATCCAGAAGAGAGTACAGCACCTGGGAGGGGGGGGAGGGGAAGAGTAATCCCAGATTTAAGACAAGCCACACCATTCTCCCAATAGGAAAATACATACGAGGGGAGCGAGTTACTACTGCTCTTTACTTCCAGTTCTCAGCGTGAGTACATCCAGCCATACTTTTCTGCAGGAAAAGCACACTGTATGTTGAAACTACAAACACTTTAATAGCCACATTTCACTTGGGTAAAGGAAGAGGAAAGTATGCGACTGTCTGAAGACTATACATTTAACCCCCCCCTCCAGCAACAGTTTTGTCTTTGTAGACCATATTCAGTGACCTCATTCTGTGGGTTCAAGCTATCTTTCTTCACAGTGTAGAGGATAAATACTGGGGAGATAAAGTCCAAGTTTACAAGATGAACCCAAACGGACAGATAGCAGCATCCTGCTTCTCTAAAGCTCACAAAAGCTTAATGTGGTCAGTTCTAGTACACTACAGAAAGGAGAAATCAATAGCAGCGTAGATCACTGAACAGCTCAGTTTGATATTTGATTAATGAAACAGTGATATGTCTGCAACTCAATGTACTTAGACCGAACGTTATTCTTAGTCTCAGTGTACCACATGAGCCAACTTCCAACTGCTTTAAATGCAGGAGACTGAATTTTAAGGGTCTTCTCAAACAAGTAGGATTTCTGTAGGACCCGAAAGATTCACAACTATTTATTCATATTTGCTAACAGCCACTCATTTCTACAGTCCTATTAGTTCTAGGAAGTACCCCAGCTCTGTCCCCCAACTCCCAAAAGCATGACTTACTGCACTTTTTCCAAACAATTCCTGTACTAAGAAGTCCAACACGCTAGCATTCAGAAACATTTCCTTTTAAGTATTTTGAACTGCATTCCCTCCCTTATCCCCGTGACAAGTTTAAGACTCCGTTGTTTGGCAGATACGTGATAACCACCTCAAGGGCAGCTTTCAGGCCATGTTTAGAGTCACACTGCTGTCCTTACTAAAAACAATCCCTTCGAATTAGTTCAGACCTACAAAGTTTAAGAGAAATATTTATTTTAAAAGCAAGATGACTTTTCAAGTGACTTGGTTATATCAAGAACCTTAATGGAACTTTCTACAGCAGTACTTGCACTATTATTCTGCATCTAAGCATTGGCATTAAAGGCAGCTTTAATGCCTCCATGCCTAGCAGTTAGCGTACTTTGAGTGACTGTTCCTCCCCTGAAACCAGTACTGTGATGATTTCAGCGTTAAGCAGAGGATTTACAAATGTTATCTTTCCTTCTTCCCAGCGATCTAAGTAGATGTCACTGCACAGACCAGGATAAACAATCACAAGCAAAAGTCCAAAGGAAGGGTCTTTCTTATGTCTACCTCAGGAGATGAAAATGCAGAAAGGGTTGGAGAGAGGAAAAGAACAAGACACAGCACTGGAGTTTGCAGGCTGTAGTATCACAGGACTGGGCTTACTGAGACGGTTAAAATAACAGCACTTATTCTTTCACTCAGCAGTACCACCCTGGTTGAGAAGATAAGAGGCGAGAACAACTTTTCCAAGTACATACAGTGTACAAGAATTAATCCTAACACCTCAGTACAAACAGTGGATATATTCTGCAACAGGCTTCTACACAGTTTTCAATGAAGTAAAAAAAAAACCAGTCTTGTTGTCCTGAAATCTTTACATACAACACATTGCTCAAAAGACGCTTCCAATACTGTACTGAGACCCAGAAAAACTGACAAATTCAACATGGCTAGATTATGATTTGACAGGAACTACTGACTGGAACTCAGTTCTCATCTCATTTAAGCAGCAACTGTATAAGATCAAAGTTCTGCTTTCAACTACCAATTTACTGGAAATTATATTCTAAACCCCATGCTTGTAACCTGTACAGCATTTTATTAGTTCAAGTCTTCGACTTTGCTGCCTTCCAGGTTTATCTTCTATTTCAGAGAAACGTGCCAGGAGTTGAAGCAGCACAGAAAACCCACCTTAACATGCAGAAATCACTGCCCAGTGGTGCAGAAAATGTCATCAATCGTTCCCTACACTGAAAAGAAAGCCAAACAACTAGAACAAGAAAAAAGTAATGAGAATAACTAAGTGAGACATCTCCACTGTTAGCAAAGGTGTATCAGAATATCCCTCACACAGCACACAAGCTGTAAACAGAGGATTAGGCTTACAGGTTGGTCTCCGGGCCTTTCTGAAGACACTTTGTGCTGTCTCACAGCTCTGACAGCTCTCATCTATTTCTGCAGAACAGAGACGAGCAGGGCAAAGCACTTTCAAAAGTTAGTCTTTCACAAACCATTTCTGCAGAGGTCAAATCCACCTTCTTTCACGTTACATTTGATTGCCTGTTAGCTCTGCTCAAGCACTCACTGAGGGCACTACCAAGACCTCCTACGCATGGCTTACCTGCATTCACTCATGGAGCTTTGTCAGAGTACCCTAGATGCTGTGTGGCTCACTAATGCCATCTTTCATGCCAAACACTCCACCTTAAGTTCTTCCAGCCACAAATAGGAGTCAGCTATTTCCTCTTCAGTTAACATCAAAGGGAGAAAAAGCTCCTTTAGCTTCAGAGACCACACCGAGCACTAAGACCCACCGCTGTTCTCACACCAGAATGAGAAACAAATTGGTTTTGTTACCTCAAGGAGTAACATCCCTACGCAGGAGCAGGGGTTTGCAGTGACTGACTCCACCAACTAGACAGCTTCAGGATACAGAAGAACATGAACAACTGCCTGTGGAAGTAACTCATCAGGTGAATATATCAGCTATAGGGCCATCATGGCATATGTATGCTCCCTCCCAAAAGGAGAGGCAAGGGTAAGCTCCTTGTTTTGCTGTTGCAGAGTGAAAACTTGCCAGACACCAAGGGATAGGTACTTGCCTAGCATTACTTCACGCTCCAGCTCATCGCACAGTAACTTGTTTGTACAGCTACAGAAGATAACTGGCGTTATCTTCAAGTCTTAGGAGATAAATCCAGCCAACCAAGACTTAACAGTGGGGGAGGGAATACTGAAGTCTTCACATTCTGCATATTTCTTCTTGGGCTTCCTCAGTGGATAGAGAAAACACTTCCCAAGTTTAAATGCCTTCCAAGTTCCTCAGATTTTTATAATGAATGTGTTTCAAAACATATGTTTAGCAAGCACATAAGATCTTGCTGTCCTGGAAATGAGCACTACACAAGATGTATTAATTTCTTTCAGAAATAAACAGAAGTTAGAAGTCAGACAAGTTAGGCACCAATGCCCTCAGAAAATTAGTCCCTAATACACATTTATTTGTTGCTAGAAATGACTTGATGGCAATCCTTATCCTAACAGACATTACCCATTGCATATCAAGCACTGCTCTGCAGCTAACTGAAACAGCAGATGTCAATCTCAGCAATGTTTTCCCGTGTGTTTTCAGCTGGTTCATGGAATGGATATGTTTGTTATGCTGTTGCAGAGACTAATCCCAATTCCACCAATATATTCACACGTAAACCAACTTTACAGCACTGTGACCTCAAAATCAGCTCTAGAGCAAAACAATATTCTTAATGTCAAGAACAACCTTCAGTAAACAGGGAAAGCTCCTTTCATCTTTCCTCCTGGATAGCTCAAGATTAAAGTTTGGGTTGCTGGAAGCATTCTGAGAAACAGACCAAATCATTTTCCCCTAAGAACAGTCTTAATGCATGTGATTACTTCTGACAGTTTCCAGCTGCTGACAAATGACAAACACTGCAAGTCTACGCAGATGCTCATAAAATTTGTCCTGTTTACCTTAAACAGTTGAGATGCAAGACGAAACCTTAAAATGTTAATATTAGTAGAGTAAATTTGAGATGTTAACACCAAATACTCAAAATACTCTAACTCGCAAATTGAGGATCCCCTTGCAGGCACGGCACGGAGCAACAACAAAAACAAGGAAACGATTCTGCCTGATTTTCAAGTTTAAAACTTCCCACTCAAAGACTGCCATACCAGCACCCCAAAAGTCAACACCAGGACAGGGTCTGTTCACAACTGAGTTAAAAAACAACTTAGGTCTAACTTTCAGTTAAGCCTGAAGTGAAAACAGGCAGTTTTCTTTATGAATGTCCTTGGAGCAGTTAGAACTTTTCACAGGCTGTGGTAAGATGTGAAACAGCTTGCTAACAACAGGGACAAAGTTGAAACAAGTTATCACAGTGCTGATGTGAAACCTGTGACCCAACTGGTGTTGGAGACTACCACACCAACGCATTTCACTACCAAAGCAGGTAGAGCACAAAAAAGGATTTACCTGCTTTCATTTCATCTGTTTTAGCAGCTGGGCATACCTTGAAGCTGCAGCGGTTGTGCCATGGCCATCAGGAGGTAAGCACTTTGCTATTACATCAGAGACAAATCCCCATCCCTCCCACATACACCTGCATCCATCCACAGCCTGGCCAGCTCGAGGCAGTGCTCCCGTTCTTACAAGGACAAGGAGAGCAAACAATCACTCCTGTATCGCTCTACCTCGCTCCAGCCAGCAGCACTTTGTTAGGCCAGCCAGTAAGCAGACACTGAGCGTGGCTACTTAACTGAAACACAGGGACCACAGCTGGCAGGAGGCATCCGAGAAGTATCAGCATCCCTGCAAGACTCAGCTCAAGCACTCCAGACCACCTCAGCATGAAGAAGAGCAACCCAGCCTCACTGAACTAGGGGAGCACGCTGTACTTGAAGGAATGCTTCCACAAGAGTTCCAGCACAGAACAGGTTTACTCTCACCATTCTAGAAGTGTCTTTAAGTTGCAGGCAAGTGAACAATGTGAAAAGGAAAGAACCCAGCCTTCCTCAGCCCCTCTCCTGCTTTTGAAAGATTTACAGGTGAAACATCACAGAGCTCGGGCTATTACCTGAGAAAGGATTGTAACGCTATGAGGGGCTTTACTGGAAGCTAGAACCTAACAGCTGCTAAGCAGCACTTGGTAAGGAGAGGGCAGAAGTTATGGGCCTCTCCTGTTACATTTCTTTCCTTGTAACTATTCCGATCTACCCCGCTGCCCCATTTCATTGTACAGAAAGCCACTCTGCAGGCAAGGACAGATACCCCTATCTGTGCAGGCAGACCCTGTCCGTTACGTTGCTCCATGCTTAAAATTCCTGAGCAACTTCACAGTGACAGGCTCTCGTTTCCCCCACTAACAATGACACAGCTACCTCCAAGGCCATTTATCACAGGTTTGCTGGTGCTCTCCTGACCCTGAGAAAATTAAGCAATAACCTAATGCTTTGAGATTATTAAGCCACATGCTGCTGAACACAGAGAGAGAATCATCAAACCGCATTCAGCAGCACTAGGAGCGGAGGAACGGGGAGAAAAAAAAAAAAAAAAAAAAAACCCAAGCAGCATGATATTCTGAATTTCCGTATCTGAACACTATGTTTGGCAGCACTGCAATTTGAATAACTTAAAACAGCCCAGGCATCTGCAGATGCTCAGCAGTTTTTGCTTACCCCTCGCTCAGGGAGGGTCGGGGCAGCAGCCCTGCACCCTGCACAGCAGTCACCTCCCGGTTTGCTGCAGGTGAAGCACTGAACCAGCTCTGCCACATGGCATCTGCCAGCTTTTGTTTAACTATGCCTAGCCCAGCCCTCCTGCCTCCTGACTGAGAGTTGTCAGAAGTTGTTCCAACAGTTCGGTACCCGAACGCAATGCTAAACCCGACGCCGCTGAGGCCGGTGCTGCAGCCGCTGAGGACCCAGCGCATCCCGGCTTCCCGCTCCCGGGCAGCACGGCAGCTCGTA